>OY992531.1:34724218-34747955 GCA_963921185.1 Dasysyrphus tricinctus
GTCGTTTCAAGGAAAATAAAATTTTTTTAAACGGGTTTTAACATTTATGGCCAATTTCATAAACAAACACTAAAATTACTTTTATCTAAACTCCTTCTAAATTTTATCAGACATTTAAAATTTTTCAGTTTCACAAATGAAGAAAAGGGATATTTGAGGGATATTTTAATTTGACTGAGTTTGCTCACATCCCTGGATTCAAAAAAAGAGGTTGTTTCCCTCGCACATGTGAAGTATATGAGAAAAAGTGAAAAAGCATTATGGATGACGGACAATTATTCTGACAGCAAAATATCAGCTGTTGTTGACTGGAATGGCTTAACAAAAAAGACTTTTAAAATTTAATGAGACAAAAACGAGCTTTTAGCTTACAAGGGCATTTAAAATCTTCTTAAATATAAAAGCATTTGGTGAAACCAAAAAACATCATTGAAAGGCTAAAAGGCCTCTTAAATAAATAAAAGCCTTTTGTGAAATCGGCCATTAAACTATTATTTTTTAGTAAAAATACATTTGTTTTTCCAAATTCTCAAGACTGTATTGGCAATCGTTAGTTGAAAGATTTTAAAATATTGATCATGTCGACAAAAAAAATGAACTTACTTGCTATTTATCTAGATACGTAATGTAGGTAGGTAGATACTTAATAAATTTGTATGCTCCAACTCGAGGGCTAAGGAATCGTAATTTATTCCTTGAGACTGCTCACAGAGTTAATTATGCTTTTAACGAACCTATTACTCGATGTGTCAGAGAAATTAATCTTGTATCGCTTACAATTGATTTTAATTTTCATTTAAGTAGAGATACATTCAAAAATATGTTAAACTTATATTTTTTAATAAATTAAATAGTACACATTTGTTTTAAAAATTATTTATAATTCATTGGTCTATAAGAGTAATATTGTAAACTCAAATTGATGAAATAAAGTAAACTAAACTAAATAATATACATGGCAAGTTATACACTGGTAAAAAAAAGTTTAACTCGAGATTATAATCAGACTTCTTGTCATAAAGATAATAAAAAAGACGAAAACAGTGGGTCTTACAATTCTATCTGTCTGGCTACAGTCAAAATGGCTACATCGATTTTCTTACCCTTAGCAGGGTTGCAAAAACTTAAGCTAATTGTTAGCTTAAGCCCTCGTTTAATCTACAAATCAGTTATGGTTTTGTGAATTAAAAAACAAACAATTCACAAGCTCTTTGTGAATTGTGAATTGAAAAATGTTCATTTCATGTACATTTTTAATAATTGTGGACTTAGGTATTCAATTTGATACACTTGGGCTTGCCCAATATTATTATGGTACGAGAGCTACCTAGCGACGTAAAAAAAGGCTTTTTAATATGGCTCGTTTCTTTGATTTATGTTCTCTCCAAGTCCCTTGATACCTAAAATATAATGTTACAAACTGGCCACACGAATCGTAATGCCGTTTGAATGAACTGTTTGTTGGATATTGAAATCTTTGTAAGAGCCAATTCACAAATAGCCGGCAATCGGCTAACCGGTCTTTTGGTTAAGGATCTTATGGAAGCTTTCACACAAGCCCTAACCGGTGCATTTGTTGAAAACCGGGTAACCGATGCTGGCTAACCTGCTGCTGGGCATGTGTGAAATGGGCCTTACACTAGGTATAATTTTGTTTCACATAAAATCTTAATATATACAAATTTAGGAAATTAAGTGTTCTAAAAAAACTTAAGAATAGATTTAAACGCTAAAAACATTTTTTTACTAAAGAAAATTGACAGTTTTCCGACAGTAACTTTTCATTGGAAACAGATGTAAAAATATAACAAGGCAAAGGTTTTATAAAATATTTAAACCTACGAAATAAAACAAAAAAAAATAAACTCTAAGTCTAATAGGAGCCGAGAAAATTGCATTAACGTTTAAAATGGCGGACAATACAACATTTTCCAAAAAAATTTTGAAGGGCATCAAATAAGATATCTAAACTAGCTAAAACAACTCTTTCGATTGTTTTAAGTAAAAAAAGGACATCATTTTAATTCTAGATTTAATGTGATTGTATAAAAAAATTGTTGGAGCGTTTTTTTTTTCTTATTTTTTATATCAAATTTTAAGGCAATGTTGGAATGCAAATCAAAAGTATAGTTATTTATGTGCATATAAAAAAAATTCAATCCAATTTTTTTTTTTGAGATATCGAACTTTCAAAAAATAATTTGAATTTTTTTTTTTAATTTAAAAATTTCTTTTTTGAAAATTTTGATATGCAAAATTATTTTTGAGAATAAAATATTTTTCCTTAAGGTTTTTTAACATTTGTATTGAAGGAACCGTTAGGTTTGCATAAAAGTAAATTTTTTAAAAAGTATTTTAGATTGTATTTAAAAGCTCTTAACTATCGAGTTTCAAAAAATCGATCATGTCGTTTTGGAAATATTTGATTTTCAAACAAGAAGTTGAAATATAAAAAAAAATTTGTAACAAAAACTGTTTATATTGAATGCTTTTGAATGAACAACAACAAAAACTGTTTATATTTTTTAGAAGCTTCTGTATAAAAAAGTTAATCATGCGTACCGTTTTGAATAAAATCGAAAATACAAAAAATGGTTCTTTGAGAGGTACCATTTAAAACCATTTTTTGAAAAATTGTTTCTTATCTATAGGTTGCCTTTATTAAAAAAAATGTATTGAATTTTTTTTAAGAATAGTTGTGGAGCCATTTTTGAGAAAAATGAGATTTTAGAGAGAGAGATTACTTAAAAAAAATGTATGGCAGGTACCGTTATTTTTGGTTCTTAAAAAAATGAAAAAAAACGCTTAGGAGCACCAGATGTTCCACTATGTACCAACTTTGACAGACAGACAGAATTGTAAGACCCACTTATTTAACTATCCCTATAATCGTAATGACAAGTCTGATCAAAATCTCGATGTAAATTTTTTTTACAAATAATTAATTTGCCATATACAGTGAAACTTCCCCTAGCGTACAGCTCCCTTAAGTGATCTCTTTAGAGGTAAAATGCTCGTGACCGTGGATCTAGGATTTAAATTCCATACATTTTACGTTCCTTTAAGCCGACACTCCCTTGATCGGATGCGGACAAGAATATCAGCTGAAATTTCTTTAATTTAATTCCCTTAGGCGGACAGAAACTTTTTTTAATATGCTATTTCTAACAACCAATTCATGGCACCATTTTTTTAGTTCTGTATTGAAATTAACAGTTTTTTTGTGAAATTATGTATTGTTTTCTGTATTTTTTTATTTTTCATTCTTTATTTTGTTGAATGTTTTAAGGAAAGTTAATATAATTGAATTAATGTTATTTTTTGGAGCTAAATATATTTTTTTTTATAAAAATCTTATTTTTAAATTATTTTTTTTTTTTATTTTTTCTCTTGGACGGACCCCTTAAACGGACAAAAGTGTTATGTTCGTCGCTGCTCGCTTAATGGAGGTTTCATTGTAGGTATAGTAAATAGTTCTTTATATATCGCAAGTAAAAGTGAATTAAAGCTGAATAAACAAGGTACCTGCCCATCACATTTGATTGACTCAAAAAAAAAAAAAAAATTATCCATAAAAATGAGGACCTTCACAAAAAAAAAAAATGTTGTGTCTCGTGTCATTTGTTACAATACAAATCTCGAAACATAAAGGTGTGAACTGCTTTTTGTTTCAACTCAATACCACTCATCACAAAGATAAAGCTCTTCAAAAAACACAAACAAAAATTGAAAAAATGTTGTCCCATAAATTTTTTTGACTACTGCATCAAGAGCCAACATTTTCAAAGAAATTATCTGTTGTATTTAGAAGTAATATTTAATTTTTGTTTTTGAAAACTCAATTAATACACTCCTCATCAACTGAATACGCACAAACATTTTTTAATATACTTTATCCATTTTTTCCAAACAGTGATGGTTATTATGCCATCTGTTGATGCTAACTATTCCCTTAAGATGTTAAGCAGATAATTCCGAAAGAATTATCCAAAAACAACCGTGAGTTTTTCTTCAACCACTTGCAAAGTGTTTTATATGCAAAGTAGGAGTTTTTTTTTAGTCAACTGAATAGGTACAACACCATTTTCTTCGTTGTTTATAAGTTTTTTGGAGTGCTTGACAGTTTAAATTGACGATTTTAGTGTTTTCAGTAAAATTTAATTCTTGATTTCAAATTTTAAGAAAAATGGGTAGATCTACGTGTCTTAACAGTGTTGAAAAAGCTAAAATCGATTTATTTAGAGACCAAGGCCTAACTGGACGTGCAATAGCTGATAAAGTTGGCCGAAGTTTTAATGTAGTTTATTCTTACTTGAAAAATAAAGACGCATACGGCAAAAACATGAAGGGAGGTAAGAAAACAGCAACAACAGCAGCTGAGAGACGAAGAATTTTAAGATATGCATCAAATTCTTCTGATTCTGTGGCAAAAATAAAACAAAAAGTCGGCGTAAACGCAAGTTGCTCAACAGTATTAAGAGTAATCAACAACTCAAGCCATCTTAAACGAATGAAACTTAAGAAAAAACCACCACTTGACGAGAGACGGAAAATGTTGCGATTAGATTTTTCAAGACTTCACATGAGTTGGAAAAAAGAATGGTATCACGTGGTTTTTTCAGATGAAAAAAAGTTTAATTTCGATGGCCCTGATGGGTTCAACTTCTATTTTCACGACTTAAGAAAAGAAAAAAGATTTTTAAAGCGCCATCATAGTCGTGAAGGAGGTGTCATGATATGGGGAGCAGTCAGTTATTATGGAACAGTTGAGCTCGAGGTTGTAACATCAAGAATGACAGCAGCTGGGTATAAAGTAATTTTGGAAAGAAATTTTCCTAAATTTTCTAACATCTTTGGACCCATAAACTGGACCTACCAACATGATAATGCGCCTATTCACTCAGCGCGCATAATAAAAACATGGATAGAGGAGCAACAAGTGCAGTTGCTTCAATGGCCGCCGTACTCACCTGATCTAAACATCATAGAAAATGTCTGGGGATGGTTAGTACGCAAAGTTTATGAGGGTGGTCGTCAGTTCGAAGACAAAGAAACCTTAATTTCTGCAATCAAATTAGCGTGGAGCGAAATTTCGTTAAATTACATTAAAAAGCTATACGATTCCATGCCGGATCGAATTTACGAAGTAATTAAAAATAAAGGTGGAAGTACCCACTACTAAACTTAAACAAAAACTTGTTTCATTCCATTCCAATATCAATTTTAATTTTTGTACCTATTCAGTTGACTCAAAAAAAAACTTCTACTTTGCACAAGTTACACTTTGGAAGTGGTTGAAGGAAAAACTCACGGTTGTTTTTGGATAAAACTTTGAAATTCTGTTATTTATATGTTACGAAAATTTTTACCATCAACAGTGATGGCATAATAACCATCACTGTTTGGAAAAAATGGATAAAATATATTAAAAAATGTTTGTGCGTATTCAGTTGACGAGGAGTGTATATCGAAATCGAATTTCTTGAAACTTTCAATCGAAGTTTGCTAAAATATTTTTTTTCCAATATCTATTTGAAAAAATCTTTTACTTTTATTCAAATAAAACGGGTCCTTTTATACAAATGATAAAAAGCCGTTGAAGTTTTTAGCATTTTAAAGAATGAATTCCAAGACATAAAACATTTCTTGAACATTCATGTTGAAAGAAAAGAAATTCCAAATTGATTTGGAAACATCGCCCAAAAGTTTTTATATCACCCGAGAACAAAAAACAAATTGGAAATATTGACCAAAGCTGCCTTGAGACTAAATATTCTAATAGAAATACATATCACCCAAATATTTAGCATAAAAATTCGTATTTCCAAATCGATTTGGGCATTTTTTCTTTGGTACTTTTTCCTAACGACACTTTTACATATCTACCGGGTAGACAAGAATGTTTCTCAAGCATATTATTGGCCACCAGCCTCAAATCCACCATATTTTTTCCTTCATCAGCTCCTGTTTTCGAGATATTCTCGTTAGAAAATGATAAAAAACGTTTAAAAAAAAACAAAGTTCGAAGTGGCTCCTAAAATTCAGGCAAATATTTTGCACCCATAAATTTTTTGAAATAAGACTTTTCTATCAATACTTGCATAATTTTTTGGACAGCCCTCTGAAAGAAAATGATTTGGGTGGCTTTTCGAATAAATAATAAAATTCATTTTAAAATGGCATTCAATCGTCAGCTCATCCATGTTTCTTATAATCCTCCGTTTGCCATCCTGGGTGAGCCCAAATCGGCTCTAATTGAAGAAAAAAAAGTTTCCTAATTTTTGTCCAGATTTTTATTTTCATCTCCCTATAGTCGCTGTAGGGGTAAATTAAATTTCCCCTTTTTTTTGGATACTAGAAAATTCGCATAGATATTTTTTTTTATCTTCTAAGTTTCAAGCAAACTCAAAACCCAAATAATTTAATCATAATAAATATATTCCCCACCAAAATATTTCCTAAATTTTAAAGAATCTAAAATTCATAAAATGGGAAAACCTCAACATATTCATGAAGTAGAAAGTACACCTATTAGTCCATAAACCTCTCAAATTCACATCCAACAGCCCGTCTAAAGCTGAAACTACCATAACTCTAAACTTGTGAGTCCTTTGAGGAAGAATTTCAAACAAAAATTTCCACTCATGCACTGTGCAGTGCAGTGCAGCTGCCCTTAAACCATATTTTGCTGAGCGGGCAGGCTATCTATACTGCGAACTCATATATAAATAAACCATCACGCGTACACTAACCAATATTTTACAATTACTCGAGCTAAAAAGTCAAAAGTCCCTTTAACGGTGCACGGTGGTGGCGAGACTCAGGCGATGCAATGGAAAGAGACAGTAGCTTTGTTATGAGCTCCAGTGCTTCAACTAATTACCATACCGCACATCGTTTGTTGGGAAGAGCTTCAAGTCACGACATGCCCCAAAAAAAAAAAAAAAATAATAAAACATCGCCGACCATATCCTCCTGTTTCTATGTCTAGCAACACCAACAGCGAACACAGGAGCCACACGACAGAAAGGCTTGCACATCGAAGCAGCACGTGCAAAAACTCGAATATAGGTCAGCCAGAGAAGGTACCCATACCCCCAGGCACATCGGCTTCACTGTATCAGCCAAGAGTTTATATACGGGAACCACTCGCACAAAGTACCGAACCCATCAAATTATAAAGTGCACTAGCGGATAAAATGTTGCACAATCCTCTCTGATGCCGTGCACAGTGCTCCAAAGCTGTGCACATCATGTCTCCATGGCATCACAGCTTCTGCTGCAGCAGCTTCGGCTTCAACCATCAGGACCGCATGGAACTAGGAGTTTACCCAGGAGGCGATATGGCAGTGGCATAATGTAAACTTTCGCCTTTTTCATTCTTGTGAGCTGTTTTTCTATGCTGCATTGTGTTTCTAGTTTGCCTTTGCTGCAACCCCCCATCCCCCAAAGGACTAAAGAAGTGATATAAATCTTTGAATTTTGGATATCTCAGAAAACATGATGCAAATGGAATATCTAAGCACTGTCTTGAAGGATAGGGATATATTGAGATTCATATACCTACCGCAAGGAAATAAGACGACGAACAAGAACCAGAAGAAGAATAGAAAAGAAAGAAACCATTATTTTCTCCCTGGTGGTGATGGTGCTTCGGGAAGACGGCTAAGGAGCGGAAAAGACGAACGCAAAACAAAAATATAAAAGGCACAAATGCGACAGCAGCCATAGCAAGGATGACACTCTGACGACGACAAGGACAAGGATGAGGATGCAAATTGGCGACCTACTCTCATATGCAAATGGAACTTCACAACTCGAGTGAATGATTTAGAATAGAAGAGTGTATTTCCAATGCCACCATTATTTGTGAGGCAGGGCAGTCACCACACATCCAATCCACTATCAACATCACCCAAAACCCCAACCCAACCCTTCCGCAGAGGCAAACCCTTTCTTACATCACAAAAATGAATTATGTGGCAACAATGGGGGTTTTATTTTAGTATATTTTTTTTTTGAGAAAACTAACTTAGGAACGTGTAGTTTTTTTTTGTCATTGTTCCGTTTTTCTGATGGTTTTTGGGACCTAGTTTTTTCGTATAGTTTGGTACTTGTCGTTCGTTTTCTTAATTTGTGTGTGTGTGGTTTTGACTTAGATGAAAAAGTATTCATTAAGGATTAAGGATGTTGATTTATAAAATAGAAAATTTTTTAATGGAAGTATGCTATTTTTTAATCTACTGTTAGGTGAAATTCTACGTGAAAGTCTCTGAAAGAATTGTAAGGAGTTACTGAGAGAAAATTAAAAATGGCAAGAGCTAATGAATAAGCCCTAATATCCAGAACCAGATGCTATTAAATGCTTGTTCTATATCCAAGAAGCATCCAAAAACAACCTGATAGTTATTGAGGGTGCTAATTAGAATCTTTAAAGTGGATGCAGGGTAGAATAATTCTGCCGAAATCCTAACTGCATGTCCAGAATAACCTTGTTAGTTGTCAAGAAAGCCTGCAGTCTCCGAAGAATAAGTCCTTCACGAATGTTGCTGGTGTTACATCCGGGAACGATTCTCCTATCAGCTTCCATTGGTATCGGTACTTTTTCTTCTGTATTTTATCTCTTCGGAAAATAGAAATTACTGACTCTGTTGTTGAGCACCATGACTTGGGGAAATGATATCTCGTCCGGATGATTTTTTAGAGCATCCACTTGTTAGTCCAGCTATTTTATCTAGGCTGGTGAAGTTTACAGTCATCTCAGGATCACTAGTATGATTTCCATTGTTGAAAATGGTAATTTCAGTTAAATATTGTTGCTCTTAAAATTCAGGATCGATGGGTATGGGTTTGGCACAAAATTTTCTTCAAAATATTCAGCAAATGCTCCCAAAATATCCTCATTTATCCTTCTGGTCTTGATTTTGTCCAGGCATTTTATTGTCTTTTGCTGATGATCTTGTTTATTTCCTTGAATGCATCAGGTCCGAATTTGATGGATTGTAGCCTTTTTTGGAACTAACTTTTGTTGTAATGTTGAAAAGTGTTCCTCAACATAGTGAATGAGCTCCATTGATTCGATGGCTTCCCAAATTTTGTTCTTGGAGAGATTTCTGTAGGCATTTGGCATCATTTTTGTATCCTCGATTCTTTGGAATCATTCAATTTCCAGTCGGTTGTATTTAATATATCCCTCATTTTGTGAATTTTGGACCCAGTTTGATGTGAATTTCCAGCAGCTCAGTACACAAATCTTCAGTAAGGGGCCTGCATGAGGAATTCTGGCATTCAGAAAAATGTTGATGAAGTTGGATGAAGCCAAGAAGAAGTTCAGCTAAGATGGTGGTCTTGGGAATGTTGGCTTCGGTTGAGAGAAAGCTAGGAATGAATTGTTACTTTAAATTTGCATCCAAATAAATCACCTAGCGATAGATGAGGTTATGTGTGATTGCGATGCCATCCTGGGCAGTAAAATTGCTTTCAATCTGTCCATAAGTATCCGGGCCTGCTAAGTTGCTGAAAAGAAAAAGATCGTTATTAATATCAGTTTGTCTGGCATTGCATTTTTTATGCTAAAAATAATAATTGTTGCTCTAAAATCGGCTTCTATAACAACGACTGTGGCATCAAACGTTATTAGACTAAAGCTCATGACTTGATAGTATCTAATGTTTTGATTTACGAAGAAATGGTGCTGCAACATTACTTCCTTTTTTTAAGTGCGAGGCGGGAGTCACAGCGGGGCGGGAGTGGTTTCATTCGACAGGTCAAGGCCCGTTTCTAAAATTTTGTTTTCTTCCAAATTCGTTCCCATCATATTTCGGAACGAAACAGAAAAGACAAAAAGCTGCGTTTGCCGTCAAGCAATAAGGTTGTAAAAGAATGCAATATTTTGTGAGTGCAATCATTAAAAATCACTTATTGATTTCAATTAATAGATTGCATTCATTGACTTCACTTCGAGACTTCTGCTCTAAATTCTGCAATCGCTACTCAATTGAAATTGAAATGATTTCACTCATATTTTCTAAGATTCATTTAACAGCAATTCATTGAATGCAATCTTTTGAGAATTTTTGCACTCCATGCATTTTTTGCCCTAAAAATTTGGCTAAAATTGTTGTATGTTTTGGCCTTTCACCATCACCAATCCAATCCACAGAATACTGATCCCTTCATATCTCCCATTGGAGCTAATAACTTTGTAGTAACGTAACAATAAAGATTTTAGATTCAAAATAGCTTTTTATGGCCTTTAGTCCTACAAATTGGCGTTTCGTTCGGCTTACTCACTTGAACTCATCAGTGACATAGTGAGGGCTTTGTCAGACGCAATTTGTATTAAGTTCAGTTCAACTTACATGAATTTTTCAATTTGTAGGACTAAAGGCCATAAAAAGCTATTTTGAATCAATAATTCAACAAGTCCAATCCTTAATGCTAAGTCTTCTACTTGGCTGATTTATTTCAGTAGTATATAGAATTTGTATTATAAAACCTTCTTATATAGAAACTATGCCTGGCCCCGGGCAAAAAAACTTCCAGCTTAATGATTAGGAATTTTAATCTTGTTGGATATAGTTTACAGTGGATTTTCGTTGAAAAATTCATGTAAGTTGAACTGAACTTAATACAAATTGCGTCTGACAAAGCCCTCACTATGTCACTGATGAGTTCAAGTGAGTAAGCCGAACGAAACGCCAATTTGTAGGACTAAAGGCCATACAAAGCTATTTTGAATCAATAATTCAACAAGTCCAATCCTTAATGCTAAGTCTTCTACTTGGCTGATTTATTTCAGTAGTATATAGAATTTGTATTGTAAAACCTTCTTATAATAAAGATTTTAATTTAATACCAAACCTAAATCAGGTATGTTTAGTTGTGACAATATCACTAACCAAAAATAGTTTTGGCGTTTTCCTCCTAAGGTTGTACGTTTTCTTCATTTCATCTTGGACTTTACTTATTTGAGGTTTTGCTCCTGCTCTAATTTCCTGTCTGCTTTTCTAAAGCTCAGCAACTACTATTTTCAGGTATGGAGTCTTCAACAACTCTATGAATTCATTCCACCACATTTTAACTCCCACTAGAACTTCGAAGGGCGACGTGTTAATGGATCTTTGGAAGGTTGAACTTTTCGACGTGCCTGATGGTACAAGTGATCAGCCTTCTCCTCTGAAAGTTTCTTCAACATCGGGTCGACAATTTGATGTACCCTTTCAACCTGTCCATTCGAACGTGGAACACATGTGGTGATTTGTTTGGTGCTCAAGGGCGTACGTTAGGGGGGCAGCTAGGGGTGCTTGCCCTCTCCCTAATCCGAATATATTTTATACATTATTCAATTCTTTATCTTTTGAAAACATTTCAAAGCAAAATTTTTGTAGTAAAACAATTTTTTGAATGAGTTTGCCCCCCCCCCCCCCTATTTGAAATCTTGTGTACCCTTCTGGTGGTTCTTTATGCCTTCGAACTCACAAAAGTTTTTATTAAAGACCTTTGATGTGAATGCTGTTCCACGATCCGTCACAATATTGTATCATGATTTCCAAGCATCGTCTGTTGAGCTTTTAATTTGTTGAGTACTCCTGGTGCATAATTATGTTGTTTTTGTAGGATACAGCCAAATAAAGTTAGAAAAGCCTGGAAATATATATTTTTGTATTGCTTACTTGATCCAGTCATTGGTTCCAAGTGGTCAACGTGGTAGACTAAAAGAGGTGCAGCTCCTTTTAAAACTTGCTTCAAGGAACTCTCTTTTTTACCTCGTTTTCGCTCGCGACTCCTCCACAAGAATATATCTAATTCTAAAGCCATCTGTACATGCATCCGCATGTTGTTCAGTCACTAAATTTGTATCAAAGGTATGTAAAATTGGATTAGTAGAGAGATGTCCTTTCGTTGCTGTGAGATTTGAATTTGCGAGATTTTGATTTGCGAGATTTTGGTTGAAAGGAGAATGGGCATTTTTGGGCGTTAGCGGCCATCAATGAAATAAGTGTCAAATGAAAGGTTTTTACTCATTAACAACTTTTACTATGGGCGTTACATTGTACTTCATTTAGAAAAAAAGATATTTCAATGTTAATATTATGCAATTGCATATGGAAACATCGCATACAAATTATTTTATTAGTGTGTGTAATAACTTCAAAACATATCGTGAAACTGTACAGTATTGTGTTTTAGGGGATTTCAGAAGCTCCCTAGGTTACGTTGTGGGCTCAAACGGATCCAGTACATATTTCAACAACTTTTTTATTTTTTAAATCTAATATTTTAATCAGTATTTAGACCCAATGTTTGAAGACGTTAATAGCAGGTTGACTAATTGGCGCTTTCCAAAAACCAATACATGATATCGTAAATACATCTACATCAATAATGACCACTTATAACGACTTGGCGGGCTATGATTTTCGCAATAATATGAAGAGACAAAATGCAACGTTCGATAGCACCACTAGTTATTGGCCTTTTTTTGATGAAAACCAAATTCGAGTACACGCAACGGAATCAAGTGGGATTTAGAACTTGGCTAGATGCACTTTTACTATATAAAATACCTATCAAACATTTTTTTAATATAATGTAAATTAAAATATTCAGTGTTATAGCAAATGTACTTATTAATGGTGTTATATGGGCATTTTTACAAAAATGGAATATACAAGATATTCCTGAGACTGTCTGGATTTCTTAGTTCACTTTCTTTTTCTATTTTTGCATTGATTATGAGGCCAGGATACTTAGTAAAACTTGATTGAAGTGTTCAAACAAAAATGCATTTTTTCCTTCTTCTGCACGGTGATTGTAGGACTCAACCACATCCAAAAATAACATAATCATTCTTGGCCGCTCACGCCCATGTTTCATACAAATTTGCCCATTCTCCTTTGTGTGATTTTTGGGTTCGAGATGTGAATGCGAGATTGTTAAAAGTTAGATATTTAGATAGTTGCGAGATCATGAAAAATAAGATTTTAAATTTGCGAGATTTCATTATTCGAAATTTAAAGATATCGTACCGCTCCCATTTGTAGCCTTATAGAATATTTTAGAATAAATTTTCTAAAAAATACTCTGAACTTTAAAAATGACTCTGAACTTTGCAGACGATTTGAGTATCATATTTTGAACTGTCACCAGTGGCGTGAAATTGGTTAGATTTAAAAAAATGAAATGGTATTCCATTTGTCACGACAAAATCTCGATACGCCATTTTTTTATTTTTGTTTTATTTACCGTAATTAAGAAGTTATTATGGAAAAATTAAGAACTGTCAAAAAAAAACTTTAAAAATTTTTTGACTGTCACCAGCGCCGTAAAAATGCATCAATTTTAGAAATTGAAATGGCAAACACCTTACCAAGACAAAATCTCAATACCCCATTTTTATTTTTTTTAAATTATACGGCGCTGGTGATAGTCCAAAAATTTCAAAGTTTTTTTTTCGGCTCTTCTTAGCTTTTCATCACATTTTTTTACTACGGTAAACAAAAAAAAATCCATATCGAGATTTTTTCATGAAAAATTGATTGCCGTTTCAGTTTTTGAAATCGATGCACTTTAACATCGCTGGTGACAGTCCAAAAATTTTCAAGGTTTTTTTTCTCAGCACTTCCTACATTTTTCATCATAACTTTTTTATTACGATAAATAAGAAAAATAAAAAAAAATATGCAGTATCGAGATTTTGTCGTGACAAATTGAATACCGTTTAATTTTTTTTAAATCCAGCCATTTTTACGCCACTAGCGACAGTCCAAAATATGATATTCAAACCGTCGTCCGCAAAGTTCAGGTTCATCTTTAAAAAGCTTTGAATCTGTTAGACATTTAGTTGGTTCTGGAAAGTTTTGAACCGCTAAAACCTTACTGGGAGACGGTTGGATTCTTCAACCTTCTATGAGATGACCGAGAAATTCTACCTGGCATTTTAAAAAGATACAATTTTTCCAGTTTATTTCCAGTCCGTTCTCTATCTGTTGTCTGCAAACCCAATTTTAAATTTCGTACTGCCTCACTGCTCAATCTTTACTCTTGATCACAAAATCACCAACAAAGATAGCCAAAATTTTCATTTCCAACAGTTTCTTATAAACCTGGTCGTATAAATCGCTCGAAAGCCGCAGAAATTCATGCCAACCGCTTCCGGTAGCAAATTCTGTGTATTTTCTGCAATCCTTTGTCCCAGAAATATAGAAAAATCTATTGCGAAGGTCCTGGGTTGACAATACCGATAGATCTGCACGCTCATCTAGATGCTCTTCAACCAAATCCATTGGAAAATGGTCCTTTACATTTTTTTTTGTTAAGTAGTCTGTAGACATCTTTTTTCTTCACTATAGCCACGGGACAAGCGTAATAGGAAGTAACTGGAGCAATGATATCATTATCAAGCCATTCATTTCCCTGTTTTTCTAACTCGGCTGATTTCTACGGTGCCAACCTTCGCGGTCTTGAATAAACAGGAATCTAATTAGTGAGGATGAGTTTCGCTTTTGTTGGTGTCTGGACATTTCTCTTGGATTGGTACTTTGTTCCTAATAATTTTCGTTACCTTGCCTCTTTCAGACGCACTAAGTTCTCCCGAGCTCCCGAGTGCACCTCAATTAAGTAAAACTGACATTTGGCGAAATAGGAATGCCAAAAAGAGATAGATAATAGTTCCATTATGGGTGTGTTCTCCTTTTGACGTTACGGAAAGCTACCTTTCGTTGGTTTTTGATATTAGCTTCTGTGCCCTTCTGATGACTATTATAGTTCTAGCTTAACTCTGTTTTTCTATTCCGCTGCTTATTTTCCAACGCATTATTTTCATTATTGGATACACATTTTAATGAAACATTTCTTCTTATTTCCAGCACCTGCCTGGTGGTCAACCTTCATTTCCATCATCAACTCTTTTATCCCTTGGGTCTGATGTATTGCACTGCAGACATTAAATGAACCACCATCACCACGATTGAATACCTTACTCCTTACTCCACTGGTACAACTGGGATTTAATTTAATCTTTTCAAAGCAGTCCAACTTAACCCTTAATTCTTTGAAATTCGATTCCCTTTATACGTTCTGTATGAGCCAGTCATCGACCAATATTTCATTAATAACATAGTGGATTATTGATCCCTGACCCATCTCCTGCTTATTTTATAAATATTGTCTGTAGCTTTCGGTAGAAAACTTATTCTTTCTTTTCTGCATCACCAAAAGGATTTCTGCAGTATACATTTGTTTACCTCAAATTCCTCGACCAAGTGAGTTTAATATTATCCAGGAACGGATACCATATAACAAACTGATGAAAGCTTTTGCCAAGGCTTTCAGCAACCTTTTAGTGTATACCAATTTTTGCAGCTTGCTCAAATCAAGAATACCTCTGACATCTCTTTCGGTCTACCTGGAAATACTTGAACCATCATCGCCTGAACATGACTGCTCAGTTTGCACGATGTCATATGGGAAGGAACAATATTGCTCCTACAAGCTTTTGATGTGTGCAGACAAGATTCGACCTCATCTTTCCTCTGCGTATCTTCAACTTGCTCATGGAGACTAGTTTTTTCTACCTTCTAAGCCCCCTGTTCCCCATCCAACTCTGTACCCTTTAGCATCACCGTCCTCATCTGAGTTTTTGTTCTCAGCTTTAGACTCTGAGCTACCATCTTCACTGTACCACGGAGCAAAGTTTGTTTAATAAAACTGGTCGTTCGTATATTACCCTCAAACACAGCACAGTGTTACCGTTTGTGTTTTAATCATTTGTTTCTGTTTTGAGTCATTTATTTTAGAAAATTGCTCCTCCTGGCTAAACAGGGGAGAATAGAACTCCCCCCCCTTTCATAAGATTTTTTCTTTTCTCAACCCACTCTAACCGCTGTCGCTTTTTGTCATATTTTATGCGAATCACCCTGTATAAACAAAGACCATGTTTCGTGACCTTCGACCCCGCATCCGATGGCGAACTTCCCCAAAACCTTTAAATTAAACTCTGTATTTATATTGTAGTTCTTTTTTTTTTCCTGGGGGATACCACGCAAGAAAAATACACCTTGTACTCAACCCCAAAGGTGCGGTGTTAAAGAGTACATTTTATATAGAAACATAAAATCCAAAACTCTGCCGATTGAATTATCTCGAAAACGGTTACTCATATGAAAAAAAGTTACTCAACATTTTCTGTATGAACTTTTCTAAGCTAAAACCGAGTTCTTGACATTCTTTCTGAAAGAGTTACCGTTCGGGAGATATTGCTTAAAAACCGGTTTGGGGGGGGGGGGGGGGACTAACACAAGTTGAATTGTATTAAAAATTGTGGTTGGGCAGAAATCCTTTTAAAAAGATCTCTTGGTGTTGACTTATGTTTAAGAGTTTATAATGCAAAGGTTTTTCTTTATTGTTTTAAATACCTTTCGAAAGAGTTGAGACAACACAAAAAGTTTTGCTGTTCAAAAACAAGAAACAACCATTTAACCCTTGCAAGATTGGTTTAATTATTTATTAATCTCTTTTATTGTTTAACCTTGTTAAGCAAAAAATACTTATTATTATTTCCAACCCTTAAGTTATTAATGCTGATAAAGGTATACTTTTAAAATTCTTTAATCCGATATCATGTTTGCAATAAGCTTTATTTAATTTTTTTTTTCTTAAGAATCTTCCATGAACATTTCATCACAGATCAAATTAATATTTTAACATATTTTTTCTTTCATTTTTTTTTTGAATAATTTCAGATCCAGCGCCAGGCTGCAGGGCTCCAGAAATTCGCTATATCAAACCAAAAGTAGTTGAACCAACTACCGAAGCATCTTATATTGACTTTGAAACAACTCAAATTTACCTGCCTGAAGATTTCACCACGTCCGATGCTGATTCCATTGAACATATAAACATTGATCTTTCGAATAGCCACACGGATTCGGCCATCAATCCGTATCAAATTGACATGGAAGGTGGTGGGGTTGGTCAAGCTGCGGCCTTGCATGACGATGAAAATGATGAAGAAAATGGAACCGAAGATCCTTTGGCAAGACGACACCGATTGCGAATGGAGCGTAAAATGGGCAAGAAACGTCGTGCAGGTGGGCGCAGGAGGCGTTTGGAAAATGAAAATGGTCAAAGTCGTGGAACGGGCAGTGGCCGAGGCAGCAGATACAAACGTCACGCCATTCACAAGGATAATTCACCAGCAGCCGAACATGATAAATGGAGTGGTGCGAAACTGGCTGCCGAAGGTGAAGTCTACTACGTGCACTTGGACGATTTGCTCAATTCCAAGTCCTTAAATAAGGAACTGCGGCAAAAACTTCACAGAATGAAGCAAAAGCACCTCAAGGAGCATTCGAATAAATGTTCCGGCGACAAAAAGAGTACAAACACTTCCTGCAAAACAAAACCAAGCTACAAAAATAGCAACAAGAATAAGCAGCATCAGCCGCTTGCAGTTGCTGGGGATGTTGTCGTTGACGGAAATGAGCCAATTCCGAAACAAGCCCCGAATCACTCCGCAGAAAATGGACCACCCAAACGTCATCATCGTACAAAGAGGTCATCGTTGAGCAGTGGAGCTGATGATGGCTTGGGTGGCGGTGGCAGGGACGAGCAAGAGCAAATCCTCACACAACGACGACAATATAGAGAAAATAACAACGACGTCGAAACAACAAATATTGACAGCAGCAAGGATGATGGCTACTTCGATGGAAGAAGCATCAGCAGTAGTCAATTGTCAGCTCGGAACGGAGGCAATACCACGTTACAACTTGCTGCAGGATTAAGGCATGATAATGGCACAGCAGAGGGAGAAGGCAGTGAGGTGGGAGTTGCATCAGACAATTTGCAACGGGTTAAGAGAAAATCTGGCAAAACAACAGGAGCTCTGAGTCGTCCCAAGGGTGGTGGTGACTCTGGATCGAAGACTACCAGTCGAAAGGATAAAGGTGAGTAGAAAACAATTGCACTTTTATTTTGTTTTTCTTTTTTCGAAGAATGGCATCAGGCAGGCAGCTACGGTAGGGTGTTGTTAAGAGATGGAGAAATAAATACAGCAGAAGTTTCGAATTTGTTTTATGAGGCTAAATGGTAGAGTGGAAGATTTCAAATTAAATTTAAGACTCGATTGGGAAGTAGTTTAACGTCTATGCGGGTTCGATTTGAAACTTTACAGAGAGAGGAATATAAATTGTTTCGTATAAATAAAATTGATTTTTAGCCAATGGAAAGTCAAATGTTTTTTGAACAAATAAAAAGATAAACACAATCTACAAAGCAATAACTATTTGCTATTTGTGAGAACTTTTGTGCATGGTGGCGTATACGTGTTTTTTTTAGTGGTTGACATTTATTCCTTAAATATTTTCGCCTTCTAGAAAATTTCCCAAAATCAATCAATTCCTCGAGTTCCTTTTTAATTTTTCATAATAAATTTGCTTTATTTCTCAAAATTGTTGACAACTAAAAACTTGTTTAAAATGTGGAAAATGTAATTGCAAATGGCTGAACTTTCGGTTTGTCATTATTTCGATTTAGAAAGCTTAGGAAATTGTATCTGTCTGGCGACTAAACAAGTGAACATATCCTAACCCTAAGCGGAGCAACGAAGATGTGTGAGTGGGAGGGAGTTGATCAAGATAACTGTTGAAGAGGGAAAATAGTACACTGGGGGAGTGAGTTTACCATTTAATGGGAATTGATGCTTGGTTTCCACTTATCATTTACCAACTGACAAAAGACACATTTTTGCGTCATTTCACAAAATTTCAAGTGAAATTACTCCAAAATTGGTTGTTTTTGAAGTGACAAACACTGTTTGTCAATGAAAGACAACAAATTTGAATGACAAGTGGAAATAGCTCAATTGACAAACGAAGTATCACTTTGTCTTAAATTGAGAAAGAACATTAGTTGACATTCCTTGTCAATGAAAGACAGTAATTTTACAGCTGATCCAAAGCAATTTGCAAGTGTTTTTTGAAGATTTGGCCGTCAAAAGTGAAGACAAAAAAAATAAGAATGTGAAATGAGTGACTTCAACATACATAGATATCTTTCATTTATTTTAGTGATTGATAACACTGGTCAACAAAATTTAATTATTTTTTTGTTACATAAACCAAAATATACTTTTCCGTAGGTTTTTGGTATGCTGAACTTGAATCTGAAGTCAGAAAAATTCTATCGGGCCACGTTTTTGAGATATTCCCGTTTCAAAATCGAAAAAAACCGTTTTTTTGCTGTTTTCAAAGTTGTATTGTAACGTGATGTAAATTGTTTCAACAACATTTTTAATGGTTTCTGAAAGAACTAATTTTCTTCTTTTAAAATCAGTTTAAATTTTTCCGATACCTCTTTTCTTCTCGGAGAAATCTTCAGTTAATTGTAGGCCTTCCATTTATGACATAAATTCAATGTTAAGGAGAATGGGAAAAAAATTATGGGAAATGGTCCATTTCCCAATACGAATGTGTGATATATCGTTGAAAAGGTTATTTTGAGTACATCATTTCATTATATAGCCGTTAAGCTCTAAACCATGGGGTTCACGAGATATTCAGCTAATGTTGATTGGGAACACATTATTCTTCTTTCGATGCTTTGAAGCCGAATATCTCGCGAGCCCCATGGCTTAGAGCTTAACGGTCATATACTGAAATTATGTACTCAAAATAACCTTTTCATCGATATATGACACATTTGTGGGAAATGGACCATACATTTTTACCCATTCTCCTTTACATTGTATTTATGTCATAAATGGAAGGCCTTCAATTAACTGAAGATTTCTCCGAGAAGAAAAGAGGTATCGGAAAGATTTAAACTGATTTTAAAAGAAGAAAATTAGTTCTTTCAGAAACCATTATAAAGTTTGTTGAAACAATTTACTTCACGTTACAATACAACTTTGAAAACAGCAATAAAACGGTTTTTTTCGATTTTGTAACGGGAATATCTAAAAATCGTAGCCCGATAGAATTTTTCTGACTTCAGATTCGAGTTCAGCACACCAAAAACCTACGGAAAAGTATATTTTTGTTTCTGTAAGAAAAACCTTGTTGACCAGTGTAATATTCCCGACAACAAAAAATAAAAAGAGTGGACAGTGAAATGAACCAAAATCTCTGAACAAAAAGTACAGAAGCTTGAAATAATTTGTAATTCAAACCACAAATTCTATAAAAATACATATAAGTTTGTATAATAAAAGGTACAGTAAAAAACGATTGTGGGAACACAAAAGATCACGATTAACAGAAGTTGCAAGTAAACGCAGGAACGTAGCGTACCGAAAAAAATCAAAACTATTTTTTTGAATAAATAAGTAGCAAGTGTTGTACCATTTTGAAATTATGATGAAAGGGGGCAATTTTTTAAATTACTTGCCGAGGGTGAAAATCTAAATTTTTTTTAAATACGAAGTTCCAAAGTTAGCTTAATTTTTTTTAAAGATGACTGTCAAACTTTATTTATCTTATGAAACTTACAATATTCATTTTTGGATTTACAATTACGATCAATAGCATGGCTTTTAAGGATTTCGCAAAGATAATAAAAAAAAAATACGAAATTTGAAAAATTGTTACCACAGTACCAAGCCCAGGGTATCGATTTTCATTACTTTTCTAAATATGTATTGCTATTAATACTTACCAAGTGAGATGATTTTTTTCATATTTTTTTTCCAGTCCAGGTATAACCTACTCTATCACCCTGTTCCCACTTGACGTTGAGTTTCGGAACACAATATATGTGGCAAGTTATGCATTCGTAAACAAAAATCGAATTCGAGATTTTGGTCAAACTTTTCATTACGATGATAGGGAAGACGAAAAAAGTGGGTCTTACAATAATCCTGTCTGTCTATCTGTCTGTTCGGCTACAGCTAAACGGCTGGATTGAGTATTTCAAATTTGATGTGGATTTTGATGATTCTACCCAGAGAGGACGAAAAAGTTGGTCTCACAAATCTGTATGTTTGTCTGTCTGTCTGAGCGACAGTCTTAACGGCTTAATCGATTTTCTCGAAGCTTGGTACATAGCATTTTTCGGTCATTCTCCCTACACGTTCTTTCATTTTTTTTAAAACCAAAAATAACAATACCTGGCATACTTTTTGTTTTTTGAAATATAAATGGTATTAGCTGTGTTTTTTGCATGTCCATATGGAGTTCTGCGAAAAAAAGACATCGGGACATTTCAACATTTTTTTACTTTTTGCATTGGTCGGCCATTTTGTTTTGCGTTTTCTTACCCGCAAACATTTGACATTTCTATATAAATTATCGATAACACAACGACAATCTAAGTTTGACATTACCGTTTTTATCGGGACCAAAGGTTAACTCCAGATAATTATCTGGACTTAGTTAACTCTATATGGACACAGTAGTTGTTGTATTGTAAATTGTTTTACATTGTTGTCGTTTTTTTCACACAATTTTATTTGGGCATGCAAAAAAAACACAACTTTTATTACATAATACCAAAATTTAAAAAAAAAGATGTTTTTAATTTTTAAAAAATGCTTCAAAAGAGTTTTTTAACGTTCTCAAAAATATTTCAAGAAAAAATCTTCTTTTATGAATACATAAGGGTACCTTCCATACAAATGTTAAAAAACCGTAAGGGAAGATATTTTTTCTCAAAATCAGCTCCTACGATTTTGATTCTTAGAGTAAAAAGCGGCTAACTCCACATTACTTTTAGCCTAATTTTGGTTTTATTAATGCGAACAATTTCTTTAAATATTCTTTCTTTTTTAATGCAAAATAGAAGTTAGCTGCTTTTCTACCAAAAATTATAACAAAAAAATTACACTAAGCAACTATTAATGATACCTCTCATAGAATTTTCTATATGTATAAAGTAGAAGTGTTTTTAATAAAATAAATAGTAAACTTTGTATTTATTGCAAATCAATTTCTTTCTAATTTGTTTGTGGAGTTTATGAATAAAATTTAATAAGTAAAGGTAGTTGCAACCTTTACTCATGAATGCGTTTCACCCGGGTATGGTGGTGGGCTTATCAGTTAGATGCCACCATACCCAATCTAAGGACGCATTGTTTAGTCAATGGTTACCGACGTCGGTAACGATCGACTAAAAACAACCTTTTGTTTTTTATTCACAAATTTAAAATAAGTTAAAATTATATTGCGTATCAAAATTTTCAAAAAATAAATTTTTGAAATAAAAAAAAAGTTTCAAAATACTTTTTTCTGAAAATACGGTATCTCAAAAACGAGTTGACAACTTTTTTGAAAATTTATTTTCTAATGCACATAAATAAGTTTTTACGATTCGCAAGGCAAAATTTGTTTTTCATGAAATCATATTTAATATTTAGATGGCGTTCTTTTTATACCTCAAACTATCAAAAGAGTTGTTTTAGTGAATTTAAATATCTTTTTTTCATACTCTTAAACATTTTTCTCTCATAATGTCCATGTCTTTATACATAGAAAAAAATTCTGTTTTTAGGTGGCAGCGGCTGGGATTCGAACTCAGACAGTCCAATGTGCCATTATGCGACGAGTTGCGTTGATTTTGATTTTTTCGTTATTGACTTATCGGATTAAAATAATTTGTTTGTACAAAAATTTCTCTCTGTTGTACATTTTATTATATTAAAAATATTATGATAACAAATACAACTATCATATTATAAAACGGCAAACACAAATCTTGTGGTACAATTTACGCGATCTTGAAAAGCCGAAGGCATATAAATTATATACATATCGTTTGAAAGGTTTTCTTTTGCACAGAAGTGCAGAATGCAAAATTGCAATGAATTGCACCACAAAAACTAAAAAAACTATAAAAGAAAATTGCACAATAAGTGCGAGCGATAGCCAGAGCGAGACCGAGTATTTTTCACGACGCTTAATTTTGTTCCTTCTCCTTACATTTTTACTTTAAAAATCAGGACACTAACATCCCTATTATTGACACGATTCAAAACTAGTTTTAACGTAAAACTAGTTCTATTTAGTCTGGGAGCCCACCGTAAAATTACCTATCTCATCGCGGCCACGCAAAAATTGGATGCCAACCGATAGCTTTAGTCCAAACATTTACAAAACTGCTGGTCGGAAAAGCTTTATCTGGTCGCAATGGTTAGAAAATGCACTTTTCAGGTTGCATTTTCCTCTAAATGTACCTATAATAACGGGTGATTTTTTAGCTGGTTTGGTTTTGGCAACACTGGTTTTGACAGCTGACGTGTGTTAAGTACCTTGTGTCACTGTCAAACAGCTTCAGTTTGGTTTACAATTTAACCATGGATCGTCTTACAAATGAACAACGCTTGCAAATTATTGAATTTTACTATCAAAATTCGTGCTCGGTTCGAAATGTTCATCGCGCGCTGCTTCCATTTTATGGTCGGCATTCTCGACCTTCTGAGCAGTCTATTCGGAAGATTGTGACCAAATTTCGCACCAAATTTACTTTGTTGGACATTAAACCACCAACACGTTTACGTACTGTGCGTAGTGAAGAAAATATTGCGGCCGTATCAGCTAGTGTGACAGAAGACCGCGAAATGTCGATTCGGCGCCGTTCCCAGCAGTTAGGCCTTTGTTACAGCACTACGTGGAAAATTTTGCGGAAGGATTTGGGCGTAAAGCCTTTTAAGATACAGCTGGTGCAAGAACTAAAGCCAGCCGACCTACCACAACGCCGAATTTTTGGTGAATGGGCTCTTGGAAAGCTGGCCGAGGATCCG
>OY992531.1:35427024-35692024 GCA_963921185.1 Dasysyrphus tricinctus
AACAAAAAAAATAAGAATAGCTGTAGTAATTCATGAGAAAAAAAATAAAACGTGAAAATTTGTATGGGAAAAGTATGGGCTTAGAGCCACGTGTAAATGACATCTGACAAATTTTTTTTTGGCCAAATATTTTTTTTTTTGGGCATAAACTTTTGATTTGGGGGGTGTCTGCTATTTAAAATCGATTTTGGGAAATAACGAACACCCTAATGTATATGCACAAAACAAATTTAAAATCGTTGGAGCCGTTTTCTAAAAAAAATAATTTTGTATATGGGTCAATATTTCAATCCAAATTGGACCCTTGCTCAAAACAACCTATTTTGCTAGAATAACAATTATATATTTAATAACTCTTTAATAACCCCTTTAAAACAAGGGGTCATAGTATTTGATTAATTTTAACGGTTTTTAAGTCAGGGAAATGACATTTGTGCAGGGGAATGACAAAAGTGTGATTTGATAGATATTTAATTTTGCGGATGGTTTCAGGAGGATTAAGAAAAAAGAGAACAAATACTACCATTAAAAATAGTATCCACAACTATGTCGCACGAGCTTGCTCTTGTGGTTCAAGGTTTTTGCGAGAGTTGACATTTTTTAGCAATAATTACATTATTTTATGATATTTTGAACGAGCAAATGTTTAAAAATTGAAAACAACTAAAAATACTGAAAATATGTTTAAATGCAATGTTATTGATCCTTCCAGAAGTTCTAAAGCTCAATCAATCATTATAATGAAAACTTGAAAGTCAGGGGAATGACATAAAAAATGATGTTGATGTTAGGGGAATGACTGCGAAGGGTGTTTTATGAGGATTGAATCGAAGTTGTAAGAAAATTAGGTGTTTTATATTATTTATCATGTAGGTCCTTGTAAAAGACACAGACGAGTTAGCTTGTAAAATTTTTATACCACACGGTTTAGTAAAAAACACGCGTTAGAGGAATGACAATTTCGCTTGACGAAAAACAAAATCGTTGCCTTAACTTGAAATAAAAAAGACAACTATGTCTTTTTGAAACTCTTACTTCAAATTTCATAAGGAGCAATTGGTACCGTTGAACAGCAAAAAAATCAGTTTTCTATTTTGAGCCTATATATATTTTTTTTTAATTTCCATTGGTGGGATAGAAATGATCAATTTATGAGGGACACTTACTTAATGGCTCCGATTTAAAAAACTAAAGCAACTAAAAATCATTTAAATATTTTATAGTTAGAATGCATATATTATTAAAAAGACTGCATCATTAGATTTCTTGTATCGTTTTTAGTTTCGTTGCTAAAATTCAGGCAGTGTGGTAAGTAGGCCTGGGAACACGTCAGGGGAATGACATTTTGGGTGTTTAAATGGAGATAGCGGGAATGATAATTTTTTTAACTTTTTTTTTCTAAAGCGAATATTAGAACACGTTTTTTTCAAGCCATCCAATTAACAAACTTATAGTAAAATTTTGTACTTCGGTTCAAAAATGAAGGAGACTGAAATATTAATATATTTTGAAATATTGACCCATATATACAATTTTTGTAACATTTTTCAAAAGAAAAAATTGGTATGCCAATTTTGAGTTTATATTAATATACATTTAAAACTGAAATTTCAAAACAATTCATCAACTCGTTTTTGAAATATTGAATTTTCAAAAAAAAAAAAATTGAATCTTTTTTTTAAAATCCAAAATTTATTGTTTCAAAAATTTTAAAATTTGGTATGCCGTATTATTTATACTTTAACAAAGCTTTTGTGAAAAATTTTTTATTGAAATCGGATGAGCGGTTAGTGAGAAAACCAAAAATCAAAAAACTGTTATATGGCAGGTACCGTTAATAAATGTTTTTGGTGAATTTTTTTCTTTTTAAAGGTACATCATATCTACAATAATACACTGATTTTTTTTTAACAAAATCGTTGGAGCCGTTTTTGAGAGAAATAATCTTATCCTTAACTGTTGTATGGCAAGTACCGTTATTTTTTGAGCTAAGAAAAAAATTTCAATTTCCCCTCTGGAGAGTTACAATAAAACCTTAAGTTCAAAATTTTAAGAAAATCGCTTCTGTGGTTTAGGCTGTAGGTTGAGGTACGACAGACAGACAGATAGACAGAATTGTGCCACCCACTTTTTTCGTGTTCTCTATCATCGTAATGGCATGTTTGATTGTTATCTCGAAATTTTTTTTTTGCACGAATCCAAAACTTGCCCTTTAGTACCTACATATATCGCAAGTTAGAAATAAAAATAAATTGGGTGGCGCAACAGCTCGTAAAGAACCAGAGCCTAGTGACTTACAACTCTCAACCATTCCTGTGTGCGTGTTGTTGGCGGGAATGGAGGGGACCTACAGTTTTTTGCCGAGTCCGAACGGCTAAGTGAGAAGCACTTTTTCATGACAAGTATACTCTTGGAGGATTTGTCAGTTCCTCGCAAAAGGCAGTACCTCGGATAAAATATTTTTGTTTTTAAGTGGCACGGCTGGGAATCGAACCCAGAACTTCGGAATGACGTCCTACGTCCTAGTCCTACGCACTAACCATCAAGCCAAGAGGTACAACATATATATATGGTTATAACCCCACCTGATCCCCAAACCCCTCAAAGAAACACCCTTTAGGCAAACATAATTTTATAAATTCTTCTGATTTTTGGTTTTTATGACAAATGGACCAGTGATGCCAAGTTTCATCAATAGACCAATATTTTTAATTGATTTTCTGAAAATAATATAGTCATCTTTACATAAAAACGACCACAAGCTATTTTTACGGTAGCGATATGAAGTTGGTTTTGATGTACTATTTTACAGCTAAAATAGTTAACAAAAAAGAAATTAAGTGAATCCTATGATATAAGTTTCACATAGAGGTAAGTTGAAAGCATGCAAATTTGCTTGATTAAAAAAAAATTAGATATTTTCGAAACTATTCACACAATACACACAAAAAGAATTTCATCGTACACTCGGGCGTATACGTACTTTTTGTATTTGGTTGAAATGTGAACTTTTTATTTTCAATTTTTTTTCAGTATATTAACAAGAGAATATAAAATAAAGAAGTCAATCCTCAGCTGTCAATTTGAATTGCCTACAAGCTGAAGCGAACAGCTGATGTACTAGATTTGCAAAGTATTAGTGAAAAGCAGTGC
Source organism: Dasysyrphus tricinctus (assembly GCA_963921185.1). NCBI lineage: Eukaryota > Metazoa > Arthropoda > Insecta > Diptera > Syrphidae > Dasysyrphus > Dasysyrphus tricinctus. Next base: position 35,430,178 of record OY992531.1, read on the forward strand.
AAAACGCACACATAGAATCAACTAGTCATTCAGCACATCATTCAGCAGGGGTGTTGTTGTTGTTGCAATTCACATCTATTTCTTCGACACGAAATGAAATTACAAATACAACAATGTAAACAAATGGGTTTTGGGGGGTGAAACGTACGAAGGATTGGCTTCTTTATTTGATATTCTCTGATATAAACTGCTTTGAAAATTAAACAACAAACTTTTTCTTGGATCCAAAAGTAATGATACTTGTTGCCATATAACCGTTAAGGAAAAGTGTGTGTATTCATCTCCAAAGCATCTGTATTAATCTTGATAACAAAATTATATACCTGTTTTTTTGCTTTCGACTTTGTGTGTGGATGCTCCTTTGAAAATATATATTTAGGGTTTGTTTCACAATGTTTGAATAAAATTTTGATTAGATATCCGACACATAAATATAAGAACAGGGTCATAAGCCCACAGAAGGAAAATTCACAATTATTGTCTTGTGAGCTTGTGACCCCCTGATTAAGTTATAAATGTAAAAAGAATTTTTTATTTGTGAACATATGACCCTGCCTTGGAATTTATGTGTGGAATAACTACTCAGAACTTTACTCAGAGAATGTGAAACAGGCCCTTAATATAATAAAAATACGGATTATAGTGATGTCTGCTCCAAACACATTACTTAAAACCTAGTTAAGACAAATATTCCAGTCAACGAAGACTCAAAATCATAAAATAAATGCAATAAATCATGCTCTTTGGGTTATTGTCTTATGTGGTAGGGGTGATCCCCAGGTATAACATACTAAAGTCCCCAGCCCAGGGCCAAAAGCTTCAGGCAGGGGAGGGGGGGGGTTAAGGATCCCCTTTTGTAATTTTTCGGGAATATTTTGAAAACTAAGCGTTTAAGCGGAAAAGTGTACACTACAAAATGAAAGAAAAATAAATTTCCTTCCAAAAAAGTTTTTTTATATTTTCGGTAGGAGCAAGGTTAAGAAAGATACGGGCAGTAGAAAATTGAAAAATTTGAAAAACAATGTCATTGTGTCGGGTTTTTCAACAGGGACGCTACAAAAGTAGAGCAACAGGGACAGCAAACGACGCCATATTTCTTGCCGCTTTTTTGACATTTCTCTTTAATAAGGTTTGCCATTTTATGATGAAAGGATATACGAGCCAACAACGAGTCGAAATTATTAAAATTGACTACCGAAATTCGGAGTCAGTGGCCTCAACGTTAAGAGCGCTACGTCCAATTTATGGTCGTCATAATCGACTTAGCAGATTAACAATTGAGCGTTTAGTGGAAAAATGTCACAGTACAAAATGTTCCCATGCCAGTGAGACAAAGAAGTGCCTGTAGTGTTGAGAATATTGCTGCCACTGAGGCTTCAGTTGCAGAAAGCCCAAATGTGTCTCTCACACGTCGTTCTCAAGCGTTGGGCATCTCTGTGACATCGTTGTGGCGAATTTTGCGAAAAGATCTTGGCCTACATCTTTACAAGATTAAATTGATGCAAGAACTGAAGCCGCTTGACCACCAGAAGCGCCGTATGTTCGTGAATTGGGCTGAGCAACAACTTGAAAATGATTCGGATTTTCATCGAAAAATCATCTTCAGCGATGAGGCTCATTTCTGGCTGAATGGTTTCGTCAATAAGCAAAATATGCGGTATTGGTCAGGCAGCAATCCACACCAGTGGCGAGGCGTCCTATTGTTCAATTCGTTCATGCACGACTAGCTTTCAGATAAAATTATTATGATAAAAGTTTATTAAATTAACCTAACCACCCACAAAATTATTTTGCTTTTCTACTAGTTTGAGCCAATTTCGCACTCAAATTCCAATTTTCCAACTCGTGCCAGCCTTTTGTGCACGCAGTTTAAATACAAACAAACAAAAAAACCTGCTAGCTACTGCGACACCAAAATTCCTACTCATTTTTAACCTTCAACTCGTTCACATGAATTGTGAACGAAATGTAACCACTAAAAGCATACAGACAACAAAAAAAGTATAACCAAAATACTACCGACCTATTCGTTCAAATTACCTGTGAACGAATTCAAGCAAGTGTGGTGAGATTTGCTTAAGTCTATATACTCAAATTTTGTTAGTTTGGTGTTTCGTCGGTAAGGTTTCTGATGGTAGTGGTGGGTTCGAACTTCAAATGGAATTAAGCAAAGGTTTTTTGTGCTTTGTGTTCGATATAGGATGGATGGGTGGGCAAAGTATGAGCTTTGTATATAAACTTTATATACAAAGGTATATATACAAAGTTTATATACAAAGGTATGAGTGGTTGTATATGATGCCTTTTGCTATTCGTGCAAGAAGAATATGAACGAAATGGGAAATTTGTTCGAGGGATTGAGTTTTTTATGTGAAACTTCTCTGGAAGAGTTAAATTTCAAAGCAAAATTGAGTGCATGAAAATATTAAGGTAGGTAACATGAAGTCGAAAATAACCATAGCTAAGTGGGTGGGTGGTAGAACAAAAGTAAAAATTATATTATAGGCTTATATTATATTATAATATTTATGAATATGACCCTGCAGTAAAGTAGGGTTTTTTAGCTAATTATTCCAAAATAGAAATTTAAGAAAAAAAGTGTCTAAATCAGGAGACTGTTTTAGAAATTTGAATATGTAGGTATTAGGTTTTTGAAAAAAAGAAGATAGGTGCATAAACAGAGAAAGTAGGTCCTTATTGAAATTTTTTTAATTTTACAGCTATAGGCGTTGTTTGAAGTAGAACAATTTCTTATGATTTTGTTTGTCAATTTCCTTATGATGTTGAATCTTTTCATATATTTTTGTAGGACATTTTTTAAAATCGTTTTCAACTACATTTTTGTTTTATTAAACCATTGTTTTTATTCTTACATCGCATCTATAAAAATTAAATGCCATTTTTTTCAGAAACTTATCAATTATCTATTTGAAAATCTTTCGCTTAACTTAAAAGATTAAAAATCTACCTTTTCTAGGACAATTATTGAAAAAAAATTGAGGAAAACAGTTCATCTCACAAAAGTGTAGTGCAAATATTTTTTAACAAATCGAGAAAATTTGAATAAAAATACTAGTAGGTACATAACACCAAAATTTGTGCAAACTTAAATCATAAGAAAATAAAAATAAATGAAGTGAACGACTATATATTTCATTAACGCGTCGCCACTGATCCACACGTACTCCATGAGTCATCATTGCATCCCGGAAAAATTACGGTTTTGGTGTACTGGGCCGTACTTCTTCCGTGATGATCAAGACCGGCACGTTACTGTGAATGGGGATCACTACCGTTCAATGATAACCGAATATTTTTGGCCCCAATTGGATGATATGGACTTGGAGGACATGTGGTTCCAACAGGACGGGGCGGCGCGCGCCACAAGCCACACAGCGAATGTCACAATCAATTTATTGGAAACCAAGTTTGGAGAACGTGTTATCTCACGAAATGGTCTAGCCGCTTGGCCACCTCGGTCGTGTGATTTGACACCGTTAGACTATTTCCTGTAGGGCTACGTCAAGTCTATGGTCTATGCCAACAAGCCAGCGACGATTGATGAACTTCGTATGAATATCGAACGTGAAATTGCAGCAGGCCGATTAATGCTTGAAAACCATCGAAAATTGGGTTCAGCGTCTGGACTTCTGCAAGCGTACCCGTGGTGGCCATGCAAAAGAAATCGAGTTCCATACATAATGACATCAAACGTACTTTCACAGGGATAAAGAATTTCATTGATATCCAAAACCATTTTTGTTTTATTTAAAAAAAACTTTTGTAGCGCTCTTATTAAAAAACCCTTTATTACAAAATCAATGGGTTTTTATCATTTTACTCAGAAGCAACGGAGGAAGTAAGTATATATTGATTCATGGTCATTCCACTGTTTCTTCAAAGGTAAGAAGTACACAGAATTTTTCCAAGTTATTGGCCAATACTTTATGAGATAATTTTTGGACATAGCCAAAGAAACCAATTATATAAAAGGGGAGGTGTATTTCCCCCTCCTTTTTACAAGGGGGACAAATTCCCAAAAAATTAAATTAAAGTAGAAAATAGCTTTTTAAAAACAACGGAAATACTTGCAATCTTGTGCTATATCTTTTTTTAAAGCTTACAACAGGTTCTTTTATTATTATAATCAAATCAGGTAGACAACTTTTGAATAACTCTTTTGAAAAATCAAAAGAAATCTAATGATTTTTCACTTTATTTTATGTTGTTATTAGCCTTGAGTCGATTGCTGAAAACCAAATGGTCGTAGGATTTTTAGTTTTTAAGAAATTTTAAATTAAGAAAAAATTATAAAGGGGGACCTTTAACCCCCCCCTCCTGTCTAAAGCTCGCGGCCCTGGGCTGGGACTTTTAGTATGTAATACCTGGGGGTCACCCCTACCACATAAAATAATAACCCACAGAGCATGATTAATTGCATTTATTTTGCCTTCGTTGACTGGACTAAAAATTTCCAAGAAAAAATCTCTTAAAAAAAAAAAATCCCCAAGAGAAAATCCCAAAGATATGATTTGTAGGTAGTGAAACATGAAATAAAATCACATAATTTCATTTTATATTTGAAATTCTAGTTTGGCTTGAAATTCTGAAAAAGTGGAAATCCTCAAATTAATGGACGAATTTGCATGATTTTTTCTTTAACATTCTTTCCGTTGAATTAAAAAAAAAAATAGCTACATTATATAAAAAAAAAATTCACTAACCAAAAACCCAGTCATATTTGCAAAATGAAGTGGTTTTCTAAAAAATGACTCCTTATAAATAAAATGTATGTTAAATTTAAAGAAACAATTATTATATTAGTTGTGAGTATTTACTAAAATACATTTAAAACTTATAGTACAGTAAAATTAGAATTGTAAATGGAGGGGTTAGGTATACAACTTAAATCTAAGTTGGTGACCTCCTACCCCTTGCAGGGGTGGTGCCACGCCCACTTTTCTTAAATACTGGTTTCTGAAGAATCGGCTGCACCCATATGAATGAAATTTTCATAATTTGTTAATATGGCCGTAGAAAAAATTAAAAAAATTGTTAAAGTAAAATCCGCCAACTGCCACGCCCACTTTTCTTCTATCTTTGTTTCTTGAAAATGGCTCCTACTATTTGCATGAAATTTTCAGAGTTTATTCTTATGAACGAGAAAAAAATTAAAAAAAATTTCATTAAATTCTGCCCACTACCACGCCCACGTTTTATATCTTCATTTCTCAGAAACTGATTTGGATAATACTAGTGATATAAAGATTTGCGAAGCACTTTTGGTTTTGTGAAACCCACAGGTAGTCACGCTCCTCTTTCATGTATACCTATTTATTAATTTCTACGAAATGTCCAAGGGATTAACGATTTAGTTTTCAAATAAAAACCCAAATCAGGCCTCGAAGTCTTCAGATTGATGAAAATCATTTATTTGAGTTCTTTCATAACGTAAAAATTTGTTTTTTTTATTTCGCTGCTAAATGGACAATCATTTTACATAGTATGTATTGATTAAAAAAGCACTTTTAGTAAGATCTGTCCACTAGCACTCCAACTTTTCTCAATATTGTCTTTATAAGACGGCTATGTGGAGTGTGTAAAATGTTAAAATCTTGTTTTTTCGAGCAAGACTTACAATTAGTATTATTCATCAGTGTTCATAAGGGGGTGGGATATCCAATTGTGTTGATTAAGCACATCACTTGTTTCCAAACCACTCTGGAGGTAGAGTTAACAGCACAGTGGTGTCCACTGTAGACTTAATCAACATAATATCTTATTAATATTTTTATATTTTTTTCGTTTTTGAGAAGGACCTGGTAGTTCATCCTCTCTCAATCAAAGGCCCAGCGTCACGTTTTTTAATTGAAATTTCATCGCCAAAACAATCGTCGTTTTCGCTTAGTAGAGAAATCTGACGACTATGGTCGCAGGTATCTTGCAAATTGGTGTACATTTCAGACCAGCTTTTTGGTAGCCACAAGCGTGTCCACAATTTTTTGTACATTTACATACCATTAGTCTAAGACAGGGATTTAAATAAAACAACTGTTTTAAATTTTTTACTCGTACATAAGCATTAACTCTCAGAATTTCATACAAATCGTAGGAGGCGTTTCCGAGAAATAAAGAAATGAAAAAAGTGGGCGTGACAGTGGGCGGATTTTAATAAAACCAATTTGACAATTTTTTCTCATCCATAAGAACAATCTCCTAAAATTTCATGGAAATCCTTTGAGCAGTTTCAGAGTAACAAAGAAATAAGAAAAGTGGGCGTGGCAGTGGGCGGATTTTACTTTTACAATTTTCTTCATTTATTCTTTGATCATATTAACAAATTTTGAAAATTCCATTCGTAACGGTTGAGCCGTTTCTTCATAAACCATGCTTGAAGAAAAGTGGGCGTGGCACCGCCCCTGCAAGGGGTAGGAGATCGCTAACTTAGATTTAAGTTGTATACCTACCCCCAAAACGATCTGCAAAATTTCAGCCTGCCGCTATTTTTTTCCATTTGGTCAGTAGTAAAATTTCTCTATTAACTGGACTACTAGCTTCAAAAAAAAAATCTTAGCCCTCTTATGAAATTCTGAATTTCCCAAAAAAACTACCTTCTTCAAAATTTTATTATGCAATATTTCTGTCATTTTAAAAGCAACTTTTCATTAAAAATTTAATTAAAGTCAGTCGTTTCAATCAGCAGTTTAAAAAATATAAAACCGTTATATGACAGGTACCATTGATAACCAGTTTTTAGTAAATTCTTGTTACCAAATAGTGCCCTACGCCTGCAAAACGCACGGATATTTTTTGTATTTAAATAAGAATAGCTACCTATTTTTGAGGTAAATAATTATTTTTACAAAGGTACTGCCTCTTGCGAGGAACTGAAAATTCCGCAAGAGTATTACTTGTCTTGAATAAGTGCATCTAGCAGTTCGTACTCGGCAAAAAATTGTAGGTCCCCTCCATTCCTGCCAATAACTCGCACATAGGAATGGTTGAGAGCTATAATTCACTAGGCCCTGGTTTTCCGTGAGCTGTTGCGCCACCAAATTCATTTTTATTTTTTAAATTTCAAATTTGAAGAAAATTTTAGACAAAATTCCCGCAATGTAATATAAAAGTACGTATACGCCCAAGTGTACATGTAATTTTGTTCTGTATACTTTTCAGAAAATTGGATATGCACGAGGCTACAACTTTGTGTACATTTATTTTGGAACTAGTTTAGCATAGGAACCATTGCTTGACAGGGTTGCCACGGTGGAAAGATTGCCATATGATTTTTTGTAATGGAAAAAATTGTCAAATTGAGTCTACTTTTAAAAGACCGCAATTTAGATATATTTTAGTTAACGCATGAAAATAATGATGGCGGACTGATCTGACAGTCAAAAGTGCTTGCCCAGACAAGACTTAAATTTTTTAAGTTTATTACAATTGCAATCGGCTTTCTTCAGAACCTTGTTAGAAAAATGCTTAAATTGGATGTATGGTTCATTTGCGATCAGTTAAGCATAACACATCATAATAAGTTCAAGTTTCCCGCTGTATTAAGGTTCTTATCTATTTTAATTTTTTTATTTTTAAATAACATACAATTACCAAGTCGGTTTTGAATATGTACTGTACATATATAACTTTATGATGCCTCCATGTTCACGAAAACAATAATAATGGCTTTGTGTGTAAAAAAGCTTGATAGACGCAGTCTAATAAAAAAAATAAAAAAATAAAAGTAATTTCTGATAAAACCTACTTTTAATTCTTTAGGCCAGAAACGCTTCAATAAACATTTAAAACAATATTAGTTTATACAATCCATTGAAGGAACATTTCTGATCCTAACCAGATAAATCCTATTTGTATTGATAAATTAAAATAAAAGAAAATGGGATTTTTATTTAATAGGTTTGCCTTACCTTTTCATATAGACCTTTTTTTGTTCCATTGTTTTATTTTTACCTTTATTTTAATTGTAAATAAAGAAAAAATGGTCCTTTTTATTTTTTTTATTTTTCTTTCTACCTGTTTAATCGAAAAAAAAAATATTTCAATTGATTTCATTAGATTTTTTTTCTCGGAAGAAACTTCAATCAAGGAAAAATCCAAAACAATATTCAATCAGAGAAGAGCAGCAGAGAAATAAAAAAAATCAAAACAAACAAACAAATAACTGAAAAAAAAGGAAATCCCCTCTTATAAATTAAATTACTTCATCATCCTTTTATTTCTCCAGTTCAAATGTATACAAATATGTACAAAAAAATCTTTGACGAGGACTTCACAAGCATCTCTTCTCTGAAGAATCTTCTTTTCAAGCTCTAGTTAGTAGTAAATGCGGTGTTACACAATTGCCAAGCAAGCAACAATGACTTAGGACCAGACGTAGACGACAACGATGATGACTACGCTTTCTATGACAGAGTTAGTCCTTTACCATCTCAACGTAAACAAAAAATAACAAAAAATTCCCTCAAGAATCGCCAAACGAGAAGAAGGAAGTAGGTAGGTATTTTCCATACCCTATATATCTACCATCATCCTCTTCTATATAGGATGAGAAAATAAGTAATTGAAAAGCCACCTCTCATTGCAAATTGAAACAAAGAGCAGTAAGCGAAAAATAAACACTCACCAAGCCAACAAAATCCATCCCAACCCATTCTCCCCTTTAGCATACATACATATATTCAGAGTCACCCGGAGTTTAGCCACTATAGTACCAGAATCAAGACAACTCACCTGAAACAACATCGACCCACTTTTTCTCCGGTTCCGAACAAATTGACATAGGTCGACTACAGCTCCTACTTATTGTGCCATTATTCACCGAGGATTTGAATCCTTCGTCAGCCTTTAGTTCCGCACATGTTGCATCGTTGTCTGAGTCGGGGGTGTCCTTAGTAACTGTATTTTGTAGATATAAAAGAGAAAGAGAAGAAAACACAACAGGATACAAAATGGAAATGAGAAACCTATCCATCCATATTTAGATACACAAACACCGGAAGACTATGTATTTCCATTACTAATTACCTACCACTAACGGTAAATGCAATTAGCTTTCATCATCCACCAGCACACTATAGCACCATAGTTACATTGAGGATTCAACGGTGGTGGCGACGACGACGACGGCGACACACGGTGACGTGTACAGACGCATGGCGGCCATTGCTCCTTTTTGTTGCTGCACCGTTGTAAGTGCATCTAACTAACTAATTTACTATTTCTAGGTAGAAAGGTAGGTATATGCCTACATAAAGTACTTACGTTGTTTTTGCAGGAACGGTGTTGCAGCTCGATAGTGTTTCACAGTTAAAACAACAATATCGCCGGCGTTTCGTAAAATGTTAACAGCATCGTCATGCGGGCACGCTGTTATATATTCACCGTTTACCTTGATAATCGCATCGCCCACGAACAATTGTCCAGTTATATCGGCTGCTTGATCCTTGTAAATGCGGGATATCAGTATTGGCAGCTTATGTTCAGCCCCACCTTTTATGCTAAGGCCCAGTCCGCCCATTTTTTGTCGAGTTATTTGAACCATTCGTTCCTGAATATAAAAAAAAAAATAAAAATTGCTAACATGAGTATAGGTATGGATCCTTGTTGGATAGATTTTCAAAGTGATTAATGGTATTTTTTTCTATTGCAAAAGAGCACAAGGACGAACATAGAATCAAGTAAAATTGAATTTTGTTGAAAGTACTTTAGCACTATAACAGTTAGGGGAAAATAAACAATGACATCAGGTAGGTAGCTTGTTTCCTGGAAAAAAAAGGGTTAATCATTTTGTATTGACAAGAATAAAAGTTGACAAAAGGGTTTTTTATGATTTAAATGAAAGAACACAATGTTAAGGCACGTAAAGTTACTGAAGATTGGAGGCAAAATAAAGAAGGGTAGGTTTAAAAACCTTAAGTTGACAGTTCAGAGTCGTTGAAAACAGATTGGCATCTGTTCGTCGATAGTAACAAGGATTTTGCAAAAATGGTGTCGGTCCTAATACCTATTTAACATCCAGTTTCAGTAGGAATTGAGGCCACATAGCTGCCTATTTGTATTTCAAGAATCAATATTAGTACAATAGATTTGTTAACAAGCCATTTTGACAACATTCCTATTTTTGGAGTTTATTAATTCCACAAAAGACTCATGTACTCAACAAAAGGTAACTTTTTGGGGATATTTTGTTCAATTCCTTGTGATATTACTTGAAATTAAGTCCGAATTGTTTAAAATGACACCCTTTATATTATTTTATATTTTCTTCCCTTTTTTAGGACTCATACTGGAACAATTTGGTAAAATGAGGTGTCAAAGCGACAAAGACGGTGTTCACATTGGACTGAAAAGCTGGATTTTATTGACGTTTCAGTATTCACATCACACTTTACTGAAGAAGTGGGAGTGAGATGTGAATACTGAATAGTAAAAAAAATACAGTTTTCAGTCCAATGTGAAAATTGTCAAAAGAACATCTCGGTGCTGAGACAATCCTTACGTTAGGCAAATCATTTTGACGATACTTATTTTTATCTCACTCTGATGTCTTGGGATGCAAGAAATGGCGTTTTAAAAGTTCCTGCCTCACTTCACAATCGCTTTCTTATCAAGAAGTCAGAAGGAGATAAAGAGAGACGTCGAAATGAATCGTTTCACTTGAAACCGGTTTAACACACCGTCGTGTATTCCTTTTGACATTTTTTTTTAATGTTGGGTAGGTTTTATTGAAAATTCTGTAACTCTCTTGGACAGAAGCTTGTTTGACTCTTCGAGTGCAGCATAAGACAGAAGCAGCATTAATAGAAACAACATTTATTTGATTTTTTTTTGCATCTACTTCAACTCATGGTAGCAAAGGCTAACTGAGAACATCGTGGGAAACAATTTCCATTTATTTAGTTTTTGCTTTTTTTTCAAATAAAAATTGCCTCTTTTTGCCAGGTCTCTTACTTAAATCAATAAAATCCTATAACATCCTCTTGGGGTACCTAAATTGTATTTTCATCCTGTTACACCACACATCGATTTAATTTAATAAATAACATTCAACTCTGAACAACTGCCAAAAATACCAAATAAAACCACTTTTCAATTTAGATCTAATTTTTATTTTATTGGCACAGCATCCTATAGAGTAAATAGGACATCGAAGTTTTTAGAAATCGATATACTATTCGATTGGAATTAAGGTTGGCCTAGTTTAGAACAAAATAATTGAGTTTATTTCGTGACCGAATTTTAGTTTTACCCAAATAGTTAATAGGTATATATACCTCTACTAACAATTTATATTCAGACTATCAATTTATATTTTTGGGGGTTGTATATGTATGCTTTTTAATCTTAAATTGAATTTTGTTCAAATACTCGTACCTAAACGTTTTTTGTTTTCCGAATAGTTTTAATATCCAATTTGTATTGGTTTTTATTTAGATTTTCAGATATCTATGGAGAATTTTATAACTTTACATGCCTACATTTTGTTTTTTTTTAACTCAAATTTGTGAATTGATTAAAAAATAATGATGTGGCTTTGAGAGACTTATTGAAGCCATAGTTAGCTTCCATACGCTTTTTAATCTTATCAAATCAATATGTAATATAGGAAACGGTGTATTTTCCTTCATATCTTTTTTTGATGTAGCTAAAATGAAACTCTAATTGCTCTAATAGTCGGACTTTGGTTACATAAAAACGAGACCTTAGCAAGACGACGATCAGACGTGAATAATGACAAAAATTACGTGTAAGTTTCATGGTGCGGCTATAGTGAGACTATTGCGAGAAAGCCACGATACAGGTAGCTGTGTAAATGAAACATAAAACCACGTTAACCACGCTTTTAGCGTATTCTAACCTATTTGAAAAGTAATTTTGAAAAAAAAGGTTTCGGTGAGACTATAGCGAGACCAAAGCGAGATGATGGTAAAACATTCTAAATGACAAAACGCGCATGTAAATATCATGGCGAGACCATAGTGAGAAAACCACGACACAGATAGCCATGAAAACGGGCATAGCGAGACAAAAGGAAGATAAACACAATAACCATGAAACATAAAACCATGTTTGGAACTTTTAACCACGCTTTTAGCTTATTGTAACCTTTTTGAAAAAATAATTTTGAAAAAAAAGTTTTGGCGAGACTATAGGGAGAGCAAAGTGAGATAATGGAAAATATTCTAAATGCCAAAAACCACGTGTAAATATCACGGTGAAAACCAAACCGAGACCGTAGCGAGAAAGCCACGAGACAGATAGCCGTGTAAACGGGCACGGTGAGATAAAGGCGAGATTAACACAATGACCACAATGGCACTGTAAGCCACGTTTAGACGGTATCTGCGGCATCGTTATCGAAACACCTCTTTTTTTATAAATGTTGATGACGATTTGAATCTACTGAGTTCTGAAATCTGTGCCTGCGTTCTGTAACTCTCGCATCGAAAAATCTGGTCGAGAAACGCTGAAATTTGAAACAAAATGCATGAGTTTTGTTCCATTTTTCAACGTTTCTCGACTGATTTTATCGATGCGAGAGTTACAGAACGTAGGTACTGAACTCTCTGAAATATTTCAAACAACACAGATTTAATATCTAATTTTTCTTAGAGAGAAAAACCATTTTTGATTTATTTTCCATGAAATAACAGTTTAAGGTTGATCGTTTCCCTTAATTTTTTAGAGAAAAAGTTATAGTTAACAGATAAGAGTTATTCTGGAAGTTAAATGATAAATCTCACCAAAAGACCTACAAAAATAATTTTTAAAATAAATCTCAGACCGAGACCAAAATTAAATTTGAGGAATTAAATATTTCTCAGTGAGAAACCAATTGCAAATAAAGGTCAACTGTATTTTTCGATCTCTGCTTTTTTTTATTAAAATACTAGTTACACCCCAATTTCTTTTCGTATTAAAGTCTTTTTTTCAAAAATGAGATAACACATTTCAAAAATGTGGAGTTATTTGGTTTTGGCACCGGGTGTTTCAATTTCTCTTAATCAATAGCACTTGTAGTTTTTCGGCCTTCAGTGATCAGATAGTGCTTATATTTTCAGATTCCTTTCAGCACAAATTTTGAAATGCTTACAAGGCAACAATATCTGCCCGAAAATCTTTTCATGTAACGCAAATATTAGGTCACTTCGCAGAAGCAAAAAAGATTTTCTATAAAATTACAAAACTATACTGTTAATTTTTTTTTTTGAAATAGATAGGTGGGTTGTTTTTGAATTTACAAAAAAATAAAGATGATGTAACTGTTGTGCGTCAGCCACTATTTTGAAATACGCGTTTTAGCCAGTATATCGAGAACGGTTCATCTTACAAAAATTATGTTCAAACCTCTTTTATAGAAAATTTAATTATCTTTTTTTCGGTGTACAATATTTCTTTTTAAAGTCTATACTCTCGAGGTTAAAACTCCTTAACAAATCTTTTTTTTAGATTTTCCTTTTTATTTCAATAACAGTTGTTGTTGTGGAAAAAAATTGCTGCAACGTTTTAGAACTTGTAATTTTTAACAATTTTTGTATTCATATTTTTATACGTGTGTATGGTTCAAAAATTATTGATCTCTAAAGTCGACATTTTCACACGATTATAAACCGAGAGCTGGTGAACGTTTTGCTCAAAGTGTTTTATACCGCTCCACTTTTTCTTAAACGTATACTATTTACATCAGTGCAAACTACATGGCTAACACCTGGCAGCTATATCGTCACCCTTTGACCAACATAATGCAAAAATGAGCGAATTTTAAGTCTTCTACCGCTCCAAATTTTCTGAGCATTAAATTTGTGTCTGTGCAAACTATATACATTCTAAGGGATCTATCTGGTAGCGATACCGCAGTGCTTTGACCACCAAAAATGCACATCCAAAATGCAACAAAAAGTTAAACCTATTTTATACTACCCTCAGTTTCGATCACTTACACTTTTCGTACAAACTATATGCCATCAACCTGGCAGCTCTATACAACGGCCCTAAGACAACAGTAATCCACTTTTTATTTTGTAGGTACTGCATTTTGAAAGTGAATTATTGTAGTCTTAAGGCAGCCATGATGCTCCCAGGTTGATCAATGGCGTACGCAAGGGGGCAGTGAAGGGCGTTAGCCCCTGAGAACAATGCCCTGATATCGCTATGGTCTGTCCAGCAAAAATTGTCAGTACAGGGCTTATGGGAAAGCTTTTTTCAAAACAGTGGTGCCTGTTTATACCATCACAAAACTAAAATAACAAATCTGCCACTGAAAAAGCTACTAAGCCACTGATTAACATACAGGAATTATTTTTGTAATTCTTTGAAACATTCTCTACAGTACAATACGACCGTTGTCTTTCAATGCCAAAAGCATTCTGATATCTGATCGTGTACTCGCTTTCGCTTCTACTTTCGCTGTTTGAAATAAAATTAACATTCCAACAGAGTTGCCTTTGCCAAGTCGCAACAATACAATAGAGCTTTTTCAGTGGTTTTTATGAAAGAACTTTCGGTTTTGAAGTTTTTGAGAACAAAATTTATAAGGGTGAGAGCCAACAGTGTTGTCGTTTTGATTGTCTTCTTACTATTTGTTTGTATTTCTGAATACACCTATAAAATGCAGTTAAAATTTGTACAATTTTAGTCTTTAAGAAAAAAAAGTTATGTGTGCTAAGTTTTGAAACGTTCACTAAGCGTTACGTGATCAAATTCATTTAAAAGGGTGTGGTGTGGGAAAAAAAAGACAAACTGATCTTTTTTTAATATGTTTGAAATGGTATCCATGGTAACCATATGCACATTGTTCTTCGATTTATGGCAATTTATAATTCGAAGTATGGAAACCCTATGAGAGCTTTAACTTAAGACAGATGTATGCAAGCCAATGCAACCCGACTGAGAGGCAAACGTCTTATCTTCCCTGTACTGACAGTTTTTGTTGGATAGAGTATAGTACAGAATGTCCATTGTGATATCAGCTTTGTTACATATAGCACTGTTCTGTCAAACTACATATCGTTAACATCCACGTCATCCCATAACATCTTCGAAGAATAACGAACCAATGTTGCCAATAAATAACACTCTTAGCCAAAAATTAAGCTTCTATAAAGATCCATTGGCACTTGATGGACTTCGTGTGGATTGGCATTACCCCAAATCAAGAGATTTTTCTTGTTGACGAAACCGCTAATCCAGTAATAAGCTTTGTCACTTAAGATGATTTTTTTTGCTGAAATCAGGGGTCAAATTCCTCAAGGGTGAATGATTTTCCGTGTACATACTCCAGTCACACCCAAACCCAAAGCAAGTGTGAACAAATTTGACTGATAAAGTTCACATGTTATCGGTCATAAATTTTAAACTCACTCTTGCGGAATCGCAAAAATCACGATTGCACACGATTTTCCGTGAACACAGAAAAAACTCACACTTGTGGAATTGGGCCCAGGGGGCCAATTCTGGTTCTGTGAAAAAGTGAATCGAAAAACTTTTCACGCTTTCACACTAATTCCGATTCCCGTTCTGTGAAAATATGAAACCAAACATCAAAAACATTCATATGAATAATTTGCTTTCACGCCGTCATTTGGAAGTGAATATCCAAAATGAAAGCGTGAATACTTTCTCTGTCAAATCCATAAAGAAAAAAGTGTTCCTATCTCATGCATTTCTCTGTTCTCTTAAAAAACACAAGAAAATTGAGGGAATAATGCTGTTTTCAAGAGAAATGGTAAGGTGATTCGAGCATCGATAATATAGTTTTCATTCACAGAACCAGAATCGCTTATTTGTGCCAAATGAATCGAAAAAGTGAAAGCAATGCTTGGCAGCGAATGTGAAAACGATTTATTCGATTCACTTTTTCACAGAACCAGAATTGGCCCCCAGGGCACTCATTCTGTAAAACAATTTTGTTTGACAATCTTATATTTACTCCACGTAAGTCGATAATCTTTAATTTACCCTGAGACCACACGAGCTAGTAATCGCTAGCGAGTTACTAATACATCGAAGCTTTTCCTACTCGCTAGTCAACTGGCTTGCCTCTTCCGAAGCCAGTTGTGAAGCGAGTAGAGCGGCGAGTGATTTGACAATTAATGTATGTACCCAACTCACCAGCGAGTACTCGATCGTGGGGCCTCCGGGTTGGATATCGTGGCACTTTCACCTATTTTTCTTGGCTTATTTTCTTTTTCCGTTGTAAACCCATTAAAAGAACATCGTGTTTCGTGTGTGAGCTTACACCTACTTAGCAAGACAACGAGGCACTTTCAGCTGTTCGTTCCAAATAAATCATCCCCTTAGCCAAAAGTCTAACAACAAAATATTTACCCAAAGAAAAAGGATTGCAAAAGGGCTCGCTACGAAGTCCCGAATGCCAAAATCACCCAATCCCGAATGGACACTAAAGATTTTTACTCACCCTTTTTACGATTGACAATTTTCAGTTGATGATTGATAAATATTGAATTTTGATATTTAACAACGCGATTGATAAATGTTTTGATCATTGAAAATGATGTATAGGTATATCGTTGGGAGTAGCAATAATAAATATTCTTACAACTCTCAACGATGTACATCACTTTCAATGATCAAAACATTTATCAATCGCGTAGAAAAAAAAATCAAAATTCAATAACTATCAATCATCAACTGATTGTCAATCGTAATTGGGGTGAGTAAAAATCTTATATGAAAATTTCGAACGTAAATTTTCAGTTAATAGTAGGTCAATTTTTTTAACAATTGACTTTTGAAATACCATATATGTATCAATGTTTTTCAATTATCAAATTGATAATCGACAATCATAATAAGGGTGATTGTTTATTTATAGATTTATTTAATAAACAGTGTCATGATACCAAAGCGTGCAGAAGTCCAAAGCCAACTGTGATTTCATGGAAAGTACTGTAATAATAGTAAAAACTTATTGAAATTCGGAATTCTATCCCAAATGTATGCGGGATTTTGTCCATTCAGGATTTTGGCTTTCAGGATTTTGTCCATTTTTAATTTTATTCATTCGGGATTTTGTGCATTAGGAGTTCTGTATTTTTTTGCAATTCGCCCTTGGCGCGAATTTTTAATTTCACAATTCTTTTACTTTGAGTAAATAAATCGATAAAGTGTTGCCGTGTGTCTACAGTAATAAAGACTGGAAAGAAATCATCAAGTATAAATATTTATCAAAGGACAAGTTTTCTATCAGTGTTCCAGCTAGCACGTGTGTTATGTAGTGAATCTTGCATTTGTTTTATTAATGTATGGCTGTAAATCATAAATGGTTAAATACTTGAATTACAAGAGCAACCACGTCAAGTGGTACAGTCAGCATTTTAATTGAGATTATCTACACTTTTCATTTACTTCCCGTTATAATTAAAACAAAATTACTTCCCTTCCTACTTAAGCCGACTACTAGTTGTATTTTTCCCCTTTATATTATATAATTTTTTGCATCGTTGATGATAATTTTTTCTATACTACAAATTCCCTTTGGATGAGTTGAAAGCTTGTTTCACTTAAATCATCATATACCCAGCTCCTAAGTCGAAAGGAAGAATTTGTTGTTGTAGAAAATTCTATTGAAATTTTAAGACTTTGAACTGGTGCACAAACACATAACAAACATTAAAGACCAAAATCAAAGTAGACCATCTTTGAGCAAAGCAGTATACACTTTTGTGTGTCCATTAGCCTAGAGGGACGGACACAAAATCAAAGAACAAAAAACGATGAATCCCTTGCCAGGATTGCGTTATCTGTAAATTCAAAAGTGACGTCTATCTAATCGAATGGTCTGCAGAAGTAGAGTAATTAAATGGACTGAAGCTAGAGGTGCGATGGGGTTTCAATTTAGATTTAGCATTTTTTTTTGTCTTCTACTTTATACACAATCTAGGACATACGGAAGGATTGCCAGGATGAGGTAGGGATCTGGGGAAATAGAAAAAAAAATTAAGCCAGCCAACGACGACGATGTCCAGGTGAGAGTCATTCATCATCCTTAATTGCGAGAGACATGCTTGGTGAATTTTTTTTTTTTTTTGCACTCTAGTATCTGGCACCAGGAGCCATGGCGACACAGTTATATGAAATAAGAGATAGGATAAGCTTTGCTCGGAGGATGGCACATATTTGTTAGAAGTTTCCACACGGATGGTGGTGATAAGTAGTGTGGGTTGGTCAACGGACAGTGGCTAGTGATGTATATAGAGTGTCCGCAGTGAATATAAATGGAATATGTTAACAGATGTTAGATGGATGAAAATATGTACAAAGATGCTTTTTCTATCCAATCGCGGGATATGTTGAATGAATGTTATAACCTGCGATAGTGTTTGTTTTGGAATGCAATTTAAATTTATATTTGTTGAGTTGAGATAAGTTACAAAAAAACCAAGTTTGTATGCATTTAGAAAACAAAACCCCATCAGGAGAAGTACTTATAAAAAAAAAGAATAACAAGCTATCTTAGGAATTGGGTTGTCAACATTTTTGTTTTCATTAACTGAAAACTAGAATCCATTAGAAGTTCTATTTGTTCTTAACACAAAGGAATACTTAAGTGACTCTCATACTAGAAATGGATGTAAAGTATGCAATTACTAAAAACAAAACACCATCACGAAGTTAATTAATTGTTTGAATTAAGAAAAAACGTAACTTATAAATTATATATAATCTATTAAAAAAACAAATGGACAATTTAAAAAAAATGGTTGAAAGAAATTGGTTCAGCTACTAGGTGAACTTAACTAGCTCTAGCTACGGTTTGTAATCGGTGCCACGCCATGCCATACAGACGGGTGGTGAACCATAAAATCTGATCCAGACAACTGATTTGGATGAAATTTTCAACCATGGGAAAAGAAAGCACAATAAGGTACCTACCTGGATAGGCTAAAGGCTGACATTACAGACCCCAGGAAGTACGATGGGATGGAGAGGGCATACAAAGGATGAAATCGTGTGACATCTACTTCGGCGAGTGCTGCTGAGGAGCAGGGTTAGAGAGACGATTTGGTTGTGGTTTTGTGACAAGGGGAAGACTTAGGCAAGAAGTCTTAGGATTCAGAAATGTAAGCGAGTGCCTGGTCACAATCCGCATCAAAGCAAAATTCAAACAAATTACGTTGATCTGTGCCCATGCCCCAACGGAAGAAAAAGATGACTCAACCAAGGAAGAGTTCTACGATCTCTTCGAGAACACGTATGATAGGTACCCCAAGTACGACGTCAAGATTATACAAATAAATTGGGTGGCGCAACAGCTCATGGAGAACCAGGGCCTAGTAATTTACAACTCACAACTATTCCTGTGTGCGTGTTTGTTGGCAGGAATGGACGGGACCTACAGTTTTTTGCCGAGTTCGAACGGCTAAATGAGAAGCACTTTTTTCATGACAAGTATATTCTTGGAGGATTTGTCAGTTCATCGCAAGAGGCAGTACCTCGAATAAAACATTTCTGTTTTTAGGTGGCACGGCTGGGAATCGAACCCACACTTTCGGCATGACAGTCCTACGCACTAACCATCAAGCCACGAGGTACTACGTGACGTCAAGATTATTCTTGGCAACTTCAAATCCAAGATTGGAAAGGAGGGCATCTTTGGTTCGATAGTCAGGGGAGCGCTACGATATCCCGCAAACCAAAATCTCGAATGACGAAATCTCGCATTTTTTTTTTAAATCTCGAATAACGAAATCTCGCAAGTTAAAAATCTTGTTTTTCATAATCTCGCAATTACAAAATCTCGCTTTTTACAATCTCGCATTTACATCTCGAACCTAAAAATCTCGCAAATTTCTACCAAAATCTCGCAATTTAAAATCTCGCAAATCAAAATCTCGCAACTTCAAATTTCACAGCAACGAATCATCGAATTCATCGAATCGAATCGAGCATACCCAAGAGCACTTTGCATAATTTTTCTTTCCAACTAAGAACTATACCCGTCAACAAAAAATTTGTACATCCTTTATTAATGTTAGGCACCAATTATGACTTTCGATTCGCCGAGTCGAACGGTCGAATGTGACTACGTGGAATTACCGTTTGCGACTCGCCTGAATTAAGTTCGCCTTAAATGACTAAAACTTGGAAAATTTGAATGTCACGCAATACATTTAGCAAACTTTCGCCTCTATCGTCAATGTCAAACTGTAATACTTGGTAACTTTGAACAAGATCGCAGTTTTTATTCTTGAAAAGTCGAACGTTCGAGTTGAGTCGAACGTTCGACTCGGCGAATCGCAAGTCATAATAGGGGCCTTAATAACCATTTTAGTTGTCTTTTACGTTTATAATGGAACTGAAAGTATCTTCTAGTTCAAGGTCAAATAAGATAAATGCAATTTGCACATGACACTTTACAACTGGATATACCATCTCCATGTTCTCTCTCTTTCTTGTTCTTTTGACAACAATAATATTGAAAAATCACAGTTCAACAGTTCAAATTAATAATAGCAGTGCGGTCCAAAAGTACTCAGAGACTGGATTACATATTTTGCAGTAGCTAGGATATGTCGCAAAATTGAATTGCATTGCAACAAATACATTTTTTGAAATCAAAATCTCGCAAATTGAAATCTCGCGCGAGATTTTAATTTGCGAGATTTTGATCTAAAAAAATGTATTTGTTGCAATGCAATTCAATTTTGCGAGATTTCGATATGCGAGATTTTAGTTTGCGGGATTTCGTTATTGCGAGATTATGAAAAGCGGGATTTTGTAATTGCGGGATTATGAAAAGCGAGATTTTGTAATTGCGAGATTTCGTTATGCAAGATTTCGAATCCGAGATTTTGATTTGCGAGATTTCGTAGCCAACCCGATAGTCAGAGGCCACCGCCTGCACGACAACACTTGCAGCAATGGACTCAGGTGATTGGCTTTGCAGTGGGGCGTAATGTCATTATAACCAGCACTCGATTCTTACACCTCAATATACACAAAGGGATCTGGTGGTCTCCGGATCAACGAACCGTCAACCAGATTGATTATGCTGCGATAGACGCCAGACATGCTTTCAGTATCCTGGATGTCCGAACGTTCCGAGGTGCCAACATTTGAATCAGATAACTACTTGGTGATAGCTCAAGTCCGAATGCGGATATCCATGACAGCACCATGACGAGCGAATGCTGTGAAAAAGTTTAACGCCACGAAGTTAAAATCGCAAGAGATCGCCAGGACTTTTGGAAACCACGTCTCTCAGCAAGCCCGCCAATAGGACCAGTGGAAACACTGCCAAAATGCCATGAAGAGTGCCGCCACTGGTGTGATGGGTTTCACTAGACCACCACAACGAAACCCCTGGTTTGATGAAGAATGCAGGCTGGCGCATGCAGCAAAGAATGAGGCCTACCAATCAATATTGCAAACTAGAACCAAAGCTGCTAAGAGCTCAGCCCTGGAGCTCTACAGGCAAAAACAAAGGGAGGAACGCCGAACTCCCAGGAGGAAAAAGAGAGAGCATGCGAAGTGGTCGGTCGAGTCTATTGGGGACTGCAGTGGCAAAGGAGATGTTCGAAAGCGCTAGCGAAGGGTGATGCAATCTACCCAGGGTTACAAGGCCAGAACGGAAGCCCACCGAGACGAGAGTGGGAATATGGTGGCTAAGGATCTGGAAACACTACTTCCCTAGACTGCTAAACGGCAAAGATGGCCAAAATTCGATGTAAGACAGAACACTCCATTCAACCTGGACAATGATGATCAACTTTTCTGTCTACCCGACCCACTTAAAGCGTACAAGGCGTGTGGATGGCCTGCCAGCCGAGCTATTTAAAGCAAAGGGAGATGACTTGGTAGGGAGTATACAACAACTTATCTCCAAAATTTGGTCGGATGGTGCCCCATACGCAAGAAAGGAGATGATCTGACCTGTACTAACTGCAGAGGTATAAGTCTCCTCAACGTCGCATACAAAATCCTGTCATCTATACTGTGTGATCACTTAAAACCGTTTGTCAACGATCTGATCGGCCCCAATCAGTGTGGTTTTAGGCCCATCAAGTCAACCGAGGATCAAATGTTCATACTCCGACAGATTTTGGAAAAAACCCATGAGTTTCAAATCGAAACACAGCGCCTCTTCGATTTTAAAGTCGAATATGATGATAGCGTAGATAGAGAATAACTATTCAGACCCATGTCGGATCTCGGTTTCTCTGCCAAACTCGTCACTTTGTGCAGAATGACGAAGGAGAAATCTCGCTGTTCCGTCAAAGTTGGTAAGAACATCACCGAACCCTTTTATGTCGAGAAACGTTTGAGGCAAGCTGACGCATTATCATGAAACCTGTTTAACACCGTACTAGCAATTGAACACCACTCGCAAGCCATAACAACAGAGGTACAATTTTTCAAAAGTCCGTTCAACTACTTGCTTGCAGATGATATTGACATCATTGGGAGAATGCAGCGAGCTGTTACCAGCACGTTTGCATGTATTGAATCGCAGGCGTCGAAAATGGGTTTGGCTTTTTATGAGGGCAAGACGAAGTATAAGCTATCATCGAGAAAAAAATTTCAACATCGTCGGCTCGGAATAACGTCTCGATGGATATGTACAACTTCGATGTTGTCACGGACTTTGTCTACCTGGGCTCCATTATTACATCGCAAAATGACATCAGTGCAAAGATCAAACGAAGAATTACTCTTGCCAACCGCTGTTTCTTCGGAATAAGAAGGCATTTGACTAGTAAGCCCTCTCCCAAGGAATCAAGGAGACCTTATGTAAGATCCTAACCATCCCGGTCCTGCTATATGGGGAAGAAAGTTGAGTTGGCTGGAACACTTGGAGCGTATGGCTCCAGCAGAAGAAGACCCCACCTAAAGTGGCGCACACAAGTGGAGAACGACCTCAACCAACAACGTGCGTAACTGGAGGCAGCTAGCAAGTGAGCAAGCTGCCTGGATGGGCTTGTTGGTTGAGGCCGTTGTCCACCCTGCACTGTGAGCGCCATCTCAAGCAAAGTATAAGTAAGTTTATAAGAATCCTTCACATCTACTCGTCTGTCAAATCATAAACGTTAAAGTTCAATAGGAATAAGTCTTAAAATGTTCATAAATGTGCTGTTGTTATTTCGTCCCCCCTAAATTGCTACAGCCCTTAGTCCCTCACTGTTAAGAGTCAAATAGACAAAACACGAAACCATCGAAAAAATGAATCGTATAATCAGGTTCATATACTTTGTTTAAAGTAACTCACAAACTAAGGTTCTGTTTTGTTTCAACGAGCGAGGATAGAGTTTTCTTAAACATTTTGCTACTGCGCACGAAAATTTACAACATTCCAAATTATTTAAATCCAAAAATTAATCAGTCCTTTCACTAACAAAGAACCTTTGTAGCTAATTGAGACTTTCAAAATCGAAATAGTCTTAACCGATATTGGTGTGTAGTTTATGGGCTAGTTTGGACTTAAAAAACTCATTACGTCTTTTTAAAAGTTTCGCCCACAAAAAAAAAAAAAAAACTAAAATACTTAACCAAACTAAGAAAAAAACTAAATTAATTTTGCGAAAATTGAGCGAAACAACGAAAATAAAAGAAAGACAACAAAAAAAACCAACTACTACGTGCGACCCAGTTGTGTTCTTTCATTTACATTCAACTGCCAATAGCAAAAATTGACAGAGCCATTCAATTAAAAATCCTCCAAGCCTTTTCGGGACAAACCGTTAGCTCTTTGAATATGTCCTCTTTGCAGGAAAACATAAGGAAAAATGGCTACGGCTAGGGAATACACTTTTTTTCAGTGCTTCGGGTTTTTTTTGTTTTTTTTTTTCTATTCCAAAAAGTGAGTCAATAGATAGAATATTTAAGTCAGCAGCGGCACAACCTCAAAGTGACAGTTTATTTGTGTGCCGCGGTGCTTTTTTTCTGATTTTTATTCATATCCTTTTTCAAGCTATGTACTTGTATTGGGTTTGGGCCTACAGCTACAGGCGTAGATACGTCGTGTATTTTTTACTATCAACTAAACTAAACCACCCACCGGGGGAAAAAAGTGTGTGTGTCATCCTTAACATAGAACATTCTAGATCCAACCAAACAGTCCCTAGAATCGAGATAGAATTGGGGTGCGATAGTTGGCAGTTTGTGTCGAAAGGATGGTAAGGGGTGTGTTATAGTTTGGCAGCACCCTACTCAACCATGTTGAATAAATTTATAATGATGTCGATTTGCCTTATTTTTGTTTTTTTTTTTTTTCTTTTTATGTTCGTATATGTGTTTGTATGTTAATGTCTGTGCTGAGGTATACCTGTAGGAAAAGTTTCTGGAAATGGGTTTGGTTATATTTGATGTTATGATGTTGCTTCGTTGCTCCAAGCATATTTCACTATCTCTACCACCATCTTTCTAAACTGTTGCTTTACATATTAATTGGATATTTAATGAAAAGCTTCTTGTTCTCATAGTCAGAAAATAAGCTAGTTGCTTTGCATCAGATATAACACAAGGCCGTAACCAGTTTGGGTGATGGCTTTCATAAAAAAAAAGAAATTAGATAATTTAAAAAGTGAAATAATATTTTACAGTGCAAACGCTATACGCAATACAAAATGGATGCAAAATTAATTTGAGGAAATAAATTAAGAAAATATAAAAATCTTTGTATGAATATATAAAAATAAGCAATGTTTGTATGCACAAATTTCAATATTTCCAATAGATGGCGCTGAACATTAAAACTCAAAATAAGTAAAAACTCAAAAACTATAAAATCATCTGATTGGGCTGAAACTTAGACACTACATTTGTATTATGAGGTGCGAAGTGTACTTTAGTTACAAGTTTTTAAGTCTTACGATAGATGGCGCTGAAAACATCACAAAATCTCAAAATAAACTTAGAACTCAAGAATTTTAGGCATTGGTAACTAATCATCTTATTTCGATAAAACTTACATAATAATAAAAAGTCAATAAAAATTTTCAACTTCTCCAAAAGATGGCGCTGAACACTAAAATATCAATTTAATCTAAAGACTCATTAACTTAGCATTTTCTGTATTTTAAAATGTTACAGTTTCAACAAAACTTTTTTTTTATCTTTAAAAAAAATTCAATTGAGTTGAGAGAAGTAAGAAAATGTAACTAAGCACCTTTTAAGATAAAATGAAACATTAAGTACCTACATATTCCAAAAAATGAGGATAAACCTTCAGGAAGTTATCAAAATGCCTCCCCCACATTAAATATTTTTCTCTTTTGACTACGGTCTTGTAGACAAAAATAAAACATTTATTATTTTCAGATGCAAAGATGGAATAAGATGTTATTTTCTTGCCATCTTGTCCGGTTAGGGTATAGGTATGTATGTACATTGTACATTGTACAGATACAGCAAGCAAGATATAAGATTTATCCAAAAGAACTTATACACACAAATAAATAAATAATTTATTCATTGGTATTTAGATACAGCTATACACGATACCTTATTTTGTTTTGATTTTTATGCAACATTCATAACAAATTGTGTTAATTATTATTGCTATGGTTAGGTTATGAATAAATTTTTAAATAAGATAAAACCTTTTTTGGGGGAAAATTGTGAATATTTTGTCAGCTTTAAGGGGATTTTATGAGAACTTACAGGTGATTTATATAAATAAATTATTGATTGATTCAAATGGTTGTGTAGGTATGCAAGTGCCTACATAAATATGGAGGCGTGGTAATTTGGGAATTGGATTATAAATGCTGAATTTATTCGTATTTGATTGATGCGTTACTAAAACACACATGATTTATATAAGAAATTATTATTACTTTGGAAGGCAATCAATCAACTGTATACCTAATTGCAGTAGGTACATGAGGTGCTCACTAAAAAGGACAAGCTTTGGATTTGATCAAAATCAATCTAAACATCATGAGCGAGAGGAAGTCAGTTATGAATTTTGCCTATCTAGAGGCAAATACATAGCAGCTTCTTGAAATTAGGCCTCATGCAATCAGGCGTCAAAACAAATAAAATAAGGGCCACAAAATTAAAGTGCATGAACACAATTAAATATTATCTAATTGTACTGTGGTGTGTTGTTTCAATGTATGGGGCCTAATCCTATTATTTCTATTGGGGGCTTTTTTTTGTATGAAGTGAAGAACACATGATAGTCCGAGAGCTGACCGTCAGATTACCTACCTCATCGCGGCCACGCAAAAAGAGGTTGCAAAACGATAGCTTTAGTCCAAACATTTACAAAACTACTGGTCGGACAAGCTTTTTCTGGTCGCAATGGTTAAAAAATGCACTTTTTAGGTTGCATTTTCCGCTAAATGTACCTAGAATATAAGCAACTGCTATAAATGGGGCATCAAATGAAAGTTAAGACTGTCCTCTACACCAGCGGTTCCCAAACTTTTTAAGCTGTGGAACCCTTAACAATGCCCAAATATATATCGGAACCCCATCCTGACAATAGCAAAAAATGAAAAAAAAAACAACACATTTCAAAATCGTTTTTAATTTAGTGTGAAGAATGAATCTGTTTCATTGTTTGATTTATAATAAATTAACTTCTATGTCCGAAAGTTGTATTTGCATATCTGGGGCAGCATCCAGCCTCGATCTGATGTATTCAGTTTTTGTGTAAGTTTACGCTGAAAAGCCTTTCACAGCGGTACGTTGTAACAAAAGGTAGCAAATTTAATATAGCTTTCTTGGCAAGCTCAGGGAATTCATTTTTTAAAACCAATCCAAAATTCGTTTAATGATAGAGAATCACATACAAATTTTGATGAAGAGGAGCTCTGCCAGATCTGTCAGGGTCATACGCTTGATGGCTTTCATTAGAAATGGATTTTGTACCCACTCGATGTCAGTATTTGTATCTGGAAAGTAATCCAGTATGGATCTTTCGAGACTAACCAAATGGAGAGCAATAACATTGCTAATATCTGCTCTGAGTTCAAGCATGTTTCTTGCAAGAATTCATGTAAAACTGGAAAACGCTCAAAATTCTTCTTTTGTTCACGTATGAGATAGTCCAGTGATATTGTATTTTTACCATGAAAATTGTGGGGTAGTTTTGATTTGTTCGCTCCTTTATGTTTTTGGGGGTGCTGAATTCGAATCTGAGGTTTGCTAACAAAATTTCGTGATGCAACACGTAAAAAATGCATT
This sequence comes from Dasysyrphus tricinctus, assembly GCA_963921185.1. Taxonomy (NCBI): domain Eukaryota; kingdom Metazoa; phylum Arthropoda; class Insecta; order Diptera; family Syrphidae; genus Dasysyrphus; species Dasysyrphus tricinctus. The sequence goes on from OY992531.1 coordinate 35,457,349, forward strand.
TTTTGGTAGTTTTTCACTAATGGCTCGAAAACTACCAACTATTCAAAAATTACATCAAGCTACGATTGAAAGCATACACAATTTCCAATAAATCCCTATTTAAGGTTTTTTTATGCGACAACCCATTTGAACTCAAGCGTTAGTTGAAAATTAATGTATTTTTACTGTTTTCGAAAATCCACTCGAAACCTCTAAGAAATTACTTCACAAATTTTGTCACACAAAGTAATTCTTAGCGCTTTCAAGTGGATTTTCGAAAACAGTAAAAATACATCAATTTTCGACTAGTGCTTGAGTCCAAATGGGTTGTCGCAGAAAAAAACCTTAAATAGAGATTTATTGGAAATTGTGTATACCTTCAATGGTACTTTGATGTAATTTTCGAATAGCTAGTTGGTAGTTTTCGAGCCATTAGTGAAAAACTCCCAAGAAATGCATTTTTGCATAATTTTTTGTGTTTTTTTCCATGTTGCGTCACGAAACTTTGTTGGCAAGTATCAGATTCGGATTCAGCACCCCTGAAAACATTACAGAAGGAAAAAATCAAAGCTAGCCCTCAATTTGCTCGCAAAGAGCCTTTTTGAGCACAAATTAACTGGACTAAGAGCCAGAAACTAATTTTTCTTTTCAAAACTGCCAGTTTGTCTATCGCAAAAAATACTGTTATTGATTTTTCCTGCAGAGCTGTAGCAGTTTCGTTGATCTTCTCGAAAATGTCTACAAGTTAAGCTAATTTCATAATCCATAGCTCATCATGCAATACATCAAAGAGGTTTCAAGTTAAAGACATATTTTTTTCCAGTTTGAACACATTCAACTCATCACAAAGTTGAAATAACCAGGATAAAGCTTTCCCTCTGGAAAGCCATCGGATTTCAGTATGAAATAATTTAAACAATCTCAATTGGAGAGGATGATTCTTTACTAAATTTACTATTTTCACAGCATCACTGAGAACTTTTTATAAATTACTTGGCATTCTTTTCATCACTCTTAACGATGGAAAATACAATGACTGCTGATACTTCAAGGAGCAAAGTTATTAATATTTGAAACAACCCCTTCAACCTTTCCCACCATTTCTGTGGCTCCGCCGCTGTATATGTATATCAATACATTTTCCCCAATTAATGATGTGTTTACTCATGAAAGAGTTTACGACCTTGAAGTTCACACTTCGATTAAAAAACATAAACTTAAAAAAAAATTTGTTCAAATTTTCGTTTGTGAAAATTTTTCTTTTTTTTTCTTTTATTGTTTGTATTTTACTGTTTATACTTCAAGAAATTTGTGGAACCCTGAAAACTCTCCCGCGGAACCCCAGGGTTCCGCGGAACACACTTTGGGAACCGCTGCTCTACACAATGCCAATGATCGGACAAACTGTTGCGACGGTTTTTTAAAACAATAATTTTTTATAGATGAAATTCTTAAAACATTTTTAAGGAAAATCTTGGTATGCAAATCTTAAGTATTTATTTATATGCATATAAAAATGAAATTTCAAAAAAAGTTATCAGCCCGTTTTTGAGATTTTGAATTTTCAAAATAAATAATTTTAAACTTTTTCTAAAATTCAAAAATTTCTTTTTTGAAAATTTTGATATGCAACATTATTTGGATTTATTTGGAACTTGTTTATGTATACAAATTTCATCTTAATCTGATCAGTTGATAATGAGAAAATCCAAATTTTATGAGTTTTTGCTGTAGATATGGTACTAATTATAGCCTACGAAAAAAGTTTATTCCAAATCGTGGGAGCCATTTTTGAGATAAAATTATTTTCCTCAACGGTTTCTTAACTTTTGTATGGAAGGTACCATTTGTTTTTCATAAAAGTAATTTTTTTCTTAAGATATTTTAGAGAGTATTTAAAAACTATTAAGTATCGAGTTTAAAAAACATTGGTCATATAGTTTTCGAAATACTTGATTTTCAAAAAAAAAAAATGGAACATTTTTAAGAAAACCAAAAAATATTTTTTTTTTTGAAAATTTTGGTAACTCAAATCTAGGACTTTGAATCCACAAGTTCAGGCTTCTTGACTCTATATTTTTTAATTCATTATTTATTGTACTTTTAAATTTTGCTACTGCAATTATCTGTTTTATTACTGTAGGCAGTGTGTTCCAAATGCAAGTTGCGTGAACAAAAAATAAGCACGACGAGTTCAAAAATCTTGTTTGTGGTGAGATAAGGTTCAAAGTTCTAGTAGAATTTACGTGTTGTAGTTTTTCGTATAGGTAAGATGGAGTCCTTGTATGAATAATTTTGTGCATGTAGTTATATGCAGCACTTAATGCCTAAAAATTGCTGAAATGAACAACCAACAACTTTTTTATGAAGGTGCGATATGTGTTCATGTCGCCGAAGTCATATCTAACCATATCATTAAAGGCAACCAAAAGCTTATGGTATGAGAAGGAGTCAGGTTTACAATAAACGACTGACCCATGCCATAACTTACTTACAAATGTAAAGCTGGGACATATCCAGAGTTTGTGTAGGCCACCATAAACTTTCCCAACAGTAAAATTGATATGATCACTACCTGATAAGCAGCGATTGATTCTGAATCCAAGGCTTGTAATTTTTTCAACAAATTTAATCTGAATATTCCCAAGATAAATCTCTGGAATAGTTCCGGGGCCGTATATTTTTTTGGAGATCATAATGGATTGACATTTAGTTGGATTGAGAGAAAGTCCATTTGAAATAGACCACTCCAAAATGGCAGATAAGTTATCATTAATTCGGCACACTAAATTTTCAATCAGTCCGATTGGTCTAAGAAGATAAATTTGCACATCATCCGCATAAATGAAGTTGGACATTTGAACAAACTTTGATGATATCTTTTATAAAGATACAAAACAGTATAGGACCCAAAATTGAACCTTGGGGTACCCCTGCTATAATGTTCTTAATATTGTGAGACCTTCCTCCCAAACACAGCTTTTTGCTTTCGATTGTTGAGATAGTTTTGTATAAGACAAGATGCCCTATAACTAAATCCAAAGTAGGCCTTAAGTTTCTGGCATGAGATTTCATGGTTCACATTATCAAAGGCCTTTGAAAAATCAAGAAGACACAGAATGGTTACATTTTCCGAGTCAGAATTCAATCTTATATCATCTAAAACTTTAACAATAGCTGTTTCACAACTATGTTTAACTCTGAAACCTGATATCAAGAAAGCAAGAAGACATACTACAAAAATTAATCACATGTGTTAGGGATCCTAAGATATGTGGCAAAATCATTTTAATAAAAGAAATAGGTATTCCATTCTCCCCTACAGCGGCAGATTTAATACTACGTATATTGTCAATAACATCAATCTCAGAAACTACTTCGAATTCACATTGTACATTTGGTTAAAATACATTTAGACTGTTAGGCACAAAGTTTGTGTTAGTTACTGTACTTAGCACAAATGTACTGTTAGATTCTTTTGGGTCAGGTGTGTTGTTAGAAGCAATACTTTTACCTATTCCAATAGAACGTAAGTTTGAACATAGTTTTTTTTTGTCGTTTGGCTTGTACACAGTTTCGATAAGTAAAATCTTTTCTTAGCTCTTCTGATCAGATAAGTTGCCAGATTTCGTGCTTGGCAGTATTATTCCCAATGGATTATTGTTCTATGAAGTTTCCATTCATGATTAAGCTTTCTGCGTTTCCGTATCGCATTTTCGACCTCAACCGTGAACCAGGGACAGTAAATGTTACGCACAGCCACAGTCTTTAAGGGAACATGAACATTAAATAAACCATTTATGACATTCTGCAGATAATCGATCTTTTCGTTAATGTTCGGTAAAAACTGAAATCTACCCCAATCACCAAAATTAGTCATCCTGTTTTGAAGAAAATAGAAAATAAAAAGAAATGGTGACATTAATAATGGGTTTTAAAGGCTACCTTTAAGCCTTTACTAAAAGTTATTTATTGATTTTTTAAGGTAAAGTTGTTAAGCTGTTTTTGAGAAAAATACGATTATGTTAAATTGTAAGAATAAATATATGGCAGGTACCTTTATTTTTGGTTCTAAAATAAATTGATTTTTAATGAATGCATAATTTGCCATATATGTATAGTAGCAATGTGCATAATAATATACCTACTATGTATTGTATTTATATATGGCAAGTAAAAGTATGCACGACTTGGTTAGACGAACTTCTCTTTCTCCTTCTGTTTCTTTCTAAGAGATGCTCCGATATCTGAAAAGTCCCAAGATTTCTGAAAGTTTTCGATACATCCCGAGATTTTTGAAAAGTCCAGAGAAGTCCGAAGAATTCTGAAAGTCTAAAGATGTTTGAAAAGTTTCGAAATGGTTGAAAAGTCTTAAGATCAAAGATATCTGAAAAGTCCCAAGATGTTTCGAGATATCTGAAAACTCAAAAGTTGTCTTGAAATGTCTCAAAAAGACTCGAAGTGTTCAATAATCTGAAAAATCCCTAGATGTGCCGAATATGAAAAATGCCGAGCTGTCCTGAGCCTCGAGATATTTTAAAAGTCCAGATTTGTCTGAAAAGTTCCAAGATGTCCTGTTCAAGGCTGTAACGTGGCTAATTAAGATTTTAAGTACGATTACATTGTTAACGAAAAAGTCTAAGAAAGTACTAAAAATATAAATTTAGAACCCAAGATATAATAATCAATCAATTGTGAAATGACTCGGAGTATAGGAAAAATATGAAAGCAGACAGGTGCATAGTGAATACAAAAAGTGGATGGCACCAGCGAACGTAAAAAAAATGGTTTTTACTTCTCAGGGTGCTAAATATTTTAAAAGAACACAAATTCGAAAAAAACGCTGTTTAATGCCACACGTAGAGTAATACACCTTTAGTTCTGTCAAAAGATTTACAAATTTGTCGTGGAAAACCTATACCTATCCACAAACGTTTCGTTTTCTCGGATACAAAATAAAAGTTTTCGGACTTGCTGAAGACAGACGGGTGTAAATTCAATGTGAAAAGAAGAGTTTAAACCCACCTGCCCCCTCCCAGTCTCCCTGCGAGTCAATTATTTGGTTTCGGGGGAAAAAATATTAGGTATTTCTATGCCACCTTCATTCCTGTCAACAAACAACACGCACATACAGGAGTGGAAAAGTAAAAGGCCTTGGTTCTCACGAGCTGCCACGCCATCAAATTAAACTGTTTATTTTTACTTTTCATATGAATTCATATTAATTTCGCATTAGTTTTGGAATTTTACTAATTTTATTAACAAGCATTCCTGATGACCACTTTTTATTGCATAAAGCATTTCGTTCGTTTTATCAATTGATTAAATTGATAGTAATTATTTTTTATTTCGATGCATATTTCAAATTCTTGCTCTGAATATTATATAGCTGAGATGAGCAGCCAGCGATAAAAGTAAAATTTGTAATGTGCCAGCTGATTGCATTTTCTTATTGTTAGAAATACATACTAATTTATATCATCAACTAGCCTCATGCATGTATTTTATATGAAGTAATATCAAGAGTTATATGTACACATTAATATTATTCATTTATAATACTACTACGAACACATTATATAACTTCTTTTGTAACTTAGCTTTCACTCTTCTTTTAACCCTCAGCAGTTACACTTGTTCATTCCTAAATTTAATTCTTATATATACCTAAAATAAAGTTAATCTGAAATTGAACATTTCTTTTTTATTTAAGTTCCAACAGGTTATGGGCCCAGGGATTAATAAAACAGTGTCTAATCATAATTAATTTTTATTTTCTTTGGTATAAAATTAAGGTTACAAATTTTGTCTTGTGTGAAGGAGCATGAACATGAACAACGCGAGTAACATCGAGAAGCTGGGTGATGAAAATTTTGAGACTTGGAAAGTCCAGATGAAGAGCGTCCTCATATGTAGCGATATGTGGTCTTATACAAGTGGCACAAAAGAAAAACCAAAAACGGATAACGCCAAAATTGAAGAATGGGAAATGAAAGACGCAAAGGCACTGGCATTGATTCTACTTAGCATAAAACCAAACCAGCTTGGACATGTGAAAAAGGCTGAAACATCCAAGGAAGCATGGGAGATTCTTGAATCGATATTCAAATCTAAAGGTCCAATAAGAAAGGCGCTGTTATACAAACAGCTTTACCACATGAAGAAAAGAGCTGATCAATCAATGGCCCAGCATGTGAACGATTTCATGAATAAAGCCGAGCAGTTAGATGAAGCTGGTATTTCTGTGCCAGCCGAGTTGCAAACTATAATGCTTCTTAACACATTGCCCGAAGAATTTGAAAATTTTCGAATTGCAATCGATTCACGTGATGAAATCCCCAGCCCAGAAGAGCTACGAGCAAAATTGCTGGAAGAAGAAGCGAGACGAGAAGAGAGAAATAATAGAGAAGATGATTGCCCAAACGCATTGTTCTCTAAATCAAAAAATAAAAATTTTCATACGGGAAACACAAAAACCAGATTTAAGAAGTTTGGAGGCAAATGCTTTAAATGTGGAAAGTATGGGCATCGATCATCCGTTTGCAGAAATACAAACTCAGCTCAATCTGCAAATCAATCTAATACCAATACAGTTTTAATATCATCTTTAAGTGTAGATGAAAATAGAAATGATATAATATATCCAAGTGAATGGTGTCTGGATAGTGGTGCTACTGCACACATGTGCAATGATAATGAGTTATTTGTGAGCATCAATAGTAACCTACGATGTCAGATAAAAACAGCCGGTCACACCATGATACACGGAGTTGGTGTTGGTTCAGTTAACATTACAACTACCAATGGAATAAATTTGACACTTGAAAACGTGGTCTATGCACCGAAATTGCGCCAAAATTTAATTTCTGTGCCAAAAATTGCCGAGCGTGGTTATACCATAGAATTTGGGGACAAATATGCTCATATTCTAAGACACGATGGGTCTTTAATATTTTCAGCAGAAAAACGTGGAAAATTGTACATCGTCAAAATGAAGGAGAAGAGAATTCAGCAGGTGGCAGCGGCAGTGGCAGTGGGAGATGAAACTTTCGTCACAGTGGCATCAGAGATTGGGACATTTAAATCTGACCGATTTAGACAAGCTATCAAATATGGTTATGGGTATGAAATCTTATAAAAATAAAATGAAAGTAGATTGCTTTACATGTCAAAAAGCAAAAATTAAGAGGTTGCCCTTTCAGAGTCATGGAACCAGGGATGCAGAGGTACTTGGCTTGGTTCATTCTGATATTTGTTGACCATTTAGAACTCAGTCACTTGGAGGTGCCAAATATTTCATCACTTTTATCGATGACCACACCAGATATGTGCATGTTTATTATTTGAAGCAAAAGTCAGAGGCTTTTTCAACTTTTCAGCTATATAAGCTAAAAGTAGAAAATGAAACTGGTAAACGTATAAAGCGACTACGAACTGATAATGCAAAAGAGTATTTGTCGAGAGATTTTCAAAGCTTCTTGGATAACTCTGGAATAAGCAGGCAGCTGGCGACAGAATACACCCCACAGCAAAATGGCGTAGCCGAGCGAGCTAATCGGACACTCGTAGAGATGGCTAGGTGTATGCTGATTCAAGCGAATCTACCCCAGGGCTTATGGGCTGAAGCAACTAATACTGCTGTACATATAAGAAACCGATGTCCTACAAAGTCACTAGTGGATAAAACTCCCTTTGAAGCATGGCATGGTAAAAAGCCAAATATTGCATACATGAAAATTTTCGGATCAAAGGCCATCGCTCTTGACAAAAGGCCAGGCAGAGGAAAATTCGAAGCCAAAGGTAAGGAATTTACTTTTGTTGGTTATTGCGATGATTCGAAAGCATATCGATTATGGGATCGCCAGACAAATAACATCATCAAGAGTCGAGATGTTAAAATATTTGAAAACATCGATACCATGAATATGGATGATTTTTTTAACATTGACATGGAAAATTTTTGCAAGCAAGACGAAAACATCCAAGTGACAGATAAAGAAGAAAACACTGACGAATTGATAACTGAGAAGCTACCAGTTGATGACGTATTCCCTAGTTTTAACGAGGTAAAGGAGGAGGAGAAAAATGTAGTTGCCGATAGGTGTTTGGATAAAGCAGATGAAGATTCTCCTACAACAAAAACAAAACGCAAAAAAGAGGCAAAGCAGAAATTCGTTCGTGAAGGTGGACCCATTAAACTGAGGTCAAAGCAGATAAATACAGATGATTCGGCTACATTGGCGTTAGAGGAAGGTGCAGTTGCTGCCGAAAATAATAATTTGGATCCTGAATCTGTATCGGAGGCTCTTAATGGACCAGAAAGAGAAGAATGGTTGGATGCAATGAAGAGTGAGTATAGTTCCTTGATAGGAATTGGAACATGGAAATTGGTGGATCGTCCAGCTCACGAGAACATAATCACCAACAAGTGGGTCTCCAGGCGCAAACGCAACAACGATGGATCAATAGTCAAATATAAAGCGCGATTAGTGGCAAGAGGTTGTGAACAACGCTACGGTATTGACTATGAGGAGGTGTTTGCACCTGTTGCTCGGTATGAAGCTATTCGAGCATTCTTTGCGACTTGTGCCGAAAAACAATTCCATGTTCATCAGATGGATGTAGTTTCTGCCTACGTGCAAGGTGATCTAAATGAGGAACTATATATGGAGCAGCCGGATCTTTTTAAAACTGATGTCACTAAGGTATGCAAACTATTAAAGCCTTTATATGGTCTTAAACAATCGGGCAGACAATGGTACCAAAAGCTAACAAGTCATTTGGAATCAATGCATATGAAGAAATCTGATGTCGAGCCATGCATTTTTATATCAGGCGCAAATGATACAGAGGTAATTGTTATAATATATGTTGACGATTTATTAATTGCAGCTGCCAATATAAATGACCTAAATCGCGTGAAAGAGCTTTTGAAAAATAAATTCCAGATGAAAGACTTAGGACAAGTCAGTACCATTTTGGGAATAAACGTCAGAATAAATAGCACTATTATGGAAATAAAACTCGATCAAAAAAGGTTCATAGGTGAACTCTTGCAGAAGTTTCGAATGGAAGATTGTAAACCGGTTACGACACCTATTGATTTTAAGTCAAAGGTCAGCAAGGACATGAGCCCAAAAACTCCTGAAGACGTTAAAAACATGGAATCCATACCCTATCGTGAGCTGATTGGAAGTTTAATTTACTTGGCCAATGGAACTAGACCCGACATATCATTTGCGGTAAGCTGCTTAAGTCGTTTTTTGGATGATCCTGGTATAAATCATTGGGTGGCAGCAAAGCGAGTGCTTAGGTACTTAAAAGGGACTCGAGAGTACTGTATTCGATATCGACAGCTGAAATCTGATCAGTGCTGCTAACCGTAGAATAATTATGCTACATGTAGCATAATTTGTGGTCCTGTATGATGTATGATTGAAATTCATTATCATACGCAAAATGTATGATAATTGTGATATTTTACTTAAATACAAAATTTCGCTTTTCAAATTTAAAAGAAATCAAGTCTAAACATAAATCTGCTCTTTTTCTTTAACTTCTTCAGAATGCAGCCGTCAGCCTTTTAGTAAATTTTCGGCACTTCTAAGCTCGTGTAGACGCTTTCATTTTCTTTGTTCATTGAACTCTACTTTTCAACAAGACATTAGGTACCTCTGTTCGCGTACTACCCAAAACTGCCAATTTCTACCCATTTTAGGCCAAAGTTCTGTCAAAGTTCATATAAAAGAAATAATATTGACAGAACTTTGGACTAAAATGGGCTGTTTTGGATAGTACACGAACAGAGGTATTATTTTTTTATTTATTTATTTGGTCAAACAGAATAACTCCTATAGACTATGATAACAATATTCTAATACTATGTATAACTATAACATATTTTTTTTTAATAATACAGGGAAAATAAATAGGAAGTTGATATTAAAAATTATTAGCTAAAATAGATAGCAAATTAATCTTAAAGGTTTCCCTAGAAGAGTTATACATTATATCAATATACGAATACACAGAATTTGCTTCCTTGATGCAACGTAATATCGGTTCATTGGAACCATAATTAGTTCGATGAAAACTTACATGGAATAAGATGTTACCCCGAGTGTTTCTTGGTGGGATATGAAAGCCCAATCTCTCTAATAAAAATGAACACTTTATTCGAAAAGAAAGTATGTCACGAATAAACATAATAGAAAAATATTTCCGGCGGAGTGAAAGGGTGTTAATACCAATCAACAAACACCTAGCTTTGTAACGGGGAAATTCACCATACCATTCCCAGTTAAGTTTAAAGATAACATACCTTGTGAAGTTTTTTTGCACCCTCTAAATTCTTTCAGCGGCTGTTATATAAAAAGGGTTCCAGATTACGGAACAGTACTCTAGAACAGCGGTTCCCAAACTTTTTAAGCCGTGGAACCCTAAACAATGCCCAAATATATTTCGGTACCCCATCCTGACAATAGCAAACAATGAAAAAGAACACATTTCAACATCAATTTTTTGTTTGATGTGAAGAATGTATCTGTTTCATTGTTTGATTTATAATTGTTTTTAAATTAACTTCTATGACCGAAAGTCGTATTCGCATATCTGGGGCAGCGTCCAGCCTCGATCTGTATTTAGTTTTTGTGTATGTATACGCTGAAAAGCAAAAGGTAGCAAATTTAATATAGCTTTCTTGGCAAGCTCAGGGAATTCATTCTTAATACCAATCCAAAATTCGTTTAATGATACAGAATCAAATACAAATTTTAATGAAGAGGAGCTCTGCAGATCTATCAGGAATTCGTATTCCCACAACTTGCCGTTTTGAGCACAAATTGACTGGATTTTTCGAATTAGGTAGTAAGACGAAAACCAATGATTTCTCGAAGACGAATGAAGGTATTTGAAAGATTCAAATAGAATTTTGAAGTAAAATGTTCACACTTCAGAATGACCATAAACATTTTTTCGAAAAAAAAATACCTCGAGAAAAAAATATAACTTCAAATTTGCAGACAAAATGCATTTTTTTTTAAATCTTTAGATTCGAATATCTCAAAAAAGTAACGTGCTAGAGCAGTTCCAAGGCCAGATTCGAACTCAGCGCATCAAAGACCATCAGAAAAGTATATATTGGTTCATTTAAGAGATAAAGGTTCAAATTTTTTCACACAAAATAATTTCTTAGTGCTTTCGAGTGGATTTTCGAAAACAGTAAAAATACATTAATTTTCGACTAGCACTTGAGTCCGAATGGGTTGTCGCAGAAAAAAACTTTGAATAGAGATTTATTGGAAATTGTGTATACTTTCAATGGTAGTTTGATGTAATTTTCGAATAGTTGGTAGTTTTCGAGCCATTCGTGAAAAACTCCCAAGGAATGCAGTTTTGCATCATTTTTTGCGTTTTTTTCTATGTTGCGTCACGAAATTTTGTTGGCAAAGCTCAGATTCGGATTCAACACCCCCGAAAACATAGAGGAAGGAAAAATCAAAACTACCCACACATTTTGCTCGCAAAGAGCCTTTTTGAGCACAAATTTACTATCTCTCGCAAAAAATATTAGGCGTTTCTCACCAAATAAAAACTCTGAGCGCTCAGAGATTTGTTCAGTGAGACAAGAAATCTCACCTGTGCAGTGAGATTTTTCGCGGAGATTATTGAAATGAAATTTTTTTGGATTCATTTCTCAATGTTCTTTCTCAACTAAAACAGTTGTTTATTTCACAGCCGAATTGCAATTTCTCGTGATATGCAAATACGAAATTGATAAAAAAGTACAAAATAAAGGTGGTATGTTGATAAAAATGAAAATTAATTGAAATTAATATTATTTTTCATTTATTTGATAGAGTTTTGTGATTTAAAATTTAAACATTTGAAGCAAAATTGAAATTTTGTTTCCTGAACTTCTGGACGAGAATTATAACGCATGTTTTTAATATAATGGAACGGAGAATCTTGTCCCACCAAAGCATTTCGCCTCCGTCGACTTGACATTGAGCACTCAGGGAGATTTTATTTGGTGAGACGCGCCTACTGTACCTAATTGATTTTCCTGCAGAGCTGTAGCAGTTTCGTTGATCTTCTCGAAAATGTCAGTAAGATAAGCTAATTTCGTAATCCATTGCTTATCATGCAATACATCAAAGAGGTTTGCAGTTGAAGACATATTTTTTCCAGCTTGAACACATTCAACTCATCACGAAGTTGAAATAACCTGGACAAAGCTTTCCCTCTGGAAATCCATCGGATATCAGTATGAAGAAGGAGCGATTAGTATACTGACTGCCCATATCTTTACACACTAATTTAAACAATCTCAATTGGAGAAGACGACTCTTTACAAAATTTACTATTTTCACAGCTTTACCGAGAACTTTTTTTTTAATCAGTTGGCATTCTTTTCATAACAAGTGCATAACGATGGAAAATACAATGACTGCTGGTACTTCTAGGAGCAAAGTTTTTCATATTTGAAACAACCCCTTTTACCTTTCCCACATATATCAATACATTTTCCTACTTCAATTAAAAAATATAAACTTCAAAACAAAATTTTATTCAATTTTTGTTTGTGGAAATTTTTAAATTGTTTTCTTTTATTGTTTGTATTTTACTGTTTATACTTCAAGATATTTGTGGAACCCTGAAAACTCTCCCGCGGAACCCAAGGGTTCCGCGGAACACACTTTGGGAAACGCTGCTCTAGAATAGACCTTACTAATTAAAAGTACAGGGTTTTTAGTGTAAAAATGTCAGAAAACTCACGGGTATTTCTTTTAACAAAGTCCAACATCGAGTTAGCTTTGTTGATAATTAAATCCATATGAGGATTAAAAGTTAACTTTTGATCAAGGATAACACCCAGATCTTTCTTTTTTGACACTCTTTCTAACATTACATTACATTTTTTCTGCTCATAGAATATTATACATAGCTGAATCCCTTATTTGCCTTAGAATAGAATAGAATGGCGTTGTTTAAATAAATGTGCCTTTTGCCGCAGCCTATATCGTTGTTTTACGTTATAGTTTGTTCTGCTTCTATTCATCAAATTGGAAGGTACCTATTTGGTATATCAAAATTCAAAACTGCACTTTTGATTTTCATTATTCAAAACAAAACAAACAACAAACAAACGAAATAAAAAGAAATTGAGACATCTTCATCTAGTAGTGACAGTGAAAATGAATACGATACCGATAACGAGCGCCATTTTCAGAAAAACAAAAAACAAAAAGCCAAAAATTTTCATCGTAACCAAAAATATAGGATTGAATGGCAGCAAATACCAGAGTTCCAAGGCTGGATACGAAAAGTTCAGACCGATGTGTCTAGTTGACTGTTTTAAAAAAAAGTTGTCTTGCAAACAGGCTCAAAAGTTTCAGTTAAAGCATAGTACGCAGCTGAAGTGAAACGAAATTTTTCTGGGGTCTCCAACTCGAGAACGAAATCAGAAACAAAGTGATTGCGAAAAAAAATATGGAGAGTTTTATCAGAAAGATGTCAAAATAAATACAAAAATAAAACAGTTTAAAATCTTAAGTCAATTTTTTTTCTCGTCCGTTGTGGTGCTAAGGGTTCCAAATAATTGTGTTCTGCAGTTCGTTTCGACGGTAGTTTCTTCTATTTTCATTTTTAAATAAATTCAACAGCAAAATATAACAAACTGTCAAATTTTCGTCTGAAATAATGTTCCGAACAATTAATTGTATACGAAAAATAAGTTGTTCGAGTATCTGCTAGGATATTTTGTTTTATTGTAATTTAATTGTCGAACTGCGTACTACATAACAAAAATCAATACGAAATTTTTCGTTTACGATTTCGTTATGTCAATTTCTGTATGAGAATTTTCGTTTCACTTCAGCTGCGTACTATGCTTAAGCAAAAAAGACGTCTGTGAAAATTTGAGCTCTTAAAATTCATGTTTAGACATACCTCATCACAGATTTCAGTTTTCCATACGATTTGTATGGGAGAAAACACCTGTTTGTAATTGGACTTGGAGTTTTGTAACTTAATAATGACAAGTATTTAAACTAACGGCATACGTTTTTCTTGTAGAAAATTGAACGTTGTACAAAAAAGGTCTTGACATGTTTTATAATATATCAAGCCGTTTTAAAGTTACAGTCAGTCAAACTCATTCCATAATATTACCATACATTTATTTAATGTAAAACTAGCATTTTTTTAGTAATTGAAGATATAATGGTAACTAACATCACTCTTATCGAAAAATGAATTAAGACCTTTTGTGTAGAGGACCAATTCATCCTCTCATCAGCTCTCTGACAACCAAAAGAACCTAAGTCTTGCGTATTAGAAGAAGTGCAACATATTAATTTTCAATCTGAGCAAAAAAAATAGAGACTTTTAAATGAGGTCGTGAGAGCCTCAAATGATTTCCGATTTCAAAGAGCGTTGCCAGAAATTTTTACAGGTGGCTTGTTATCAATTGTGCCAGAGATATGACTTTTCGGACAAAATTCTTCAAAGCTTGTATATTTGAAACCCTAAAAATGCTTTGGATTGATCTAGGAGTTCAAGTTTTCCTTCACTACTACCCCTCGCAAAACTGTTGCCAAGGTGTTGGGAAAAGCAAAAAGAAGCAGATATATTTTGGGGTAGTCTTCTTAAGTGCAAAAATGAGAATGATTAAATGCCTTTTTATAACTTGTCAAGATTCATTTTAAATATACTCTGCTTGCCTCTTGCAAATGCCGATTGTGAAAGAATATTTTGTCATTTGGGTCTTATTAAAACTAAACTGAGAAATTCATTAAACAATCAAAGCGTAACAAATATCATACTTGCCAAGGAACATATGAAATCTTGGGGTGGTGCACGATGAAGAAATTGGTATCTCTATGAATAAAAATTATGTTATTGTAAATTCAATTTGTTTAATAATCTGTCGAAAACTTTAACATGTACATATTTTTATTTCCTTCAAAGCTACATATTGATATTGACTTATTCTCATATACTTAAATATGTATAGTTATACTTGTGTTTTACACATACATATAAAATGTCTAAAATGTCTATTTATTATTTATTATCAGTACCTATATTTATTTTAAATAAAAAAAAAAATGTATTCCTTATAAAAAAATAATATTAAATGTTAATAAAGTTAATAATGAGTTTTGTATTTTCAATGGATACATTTTTTTTTATATTTTTTATATTTTTAGGGAAATTTTGGAATTATTTATTTAATTTCGTTTGTTTTATTTTGCGTATGATAATTTTTACTCTGGTATGATAGAAATCAGCGAATTGTATGATAATTCACTGTGAGCAATATGGCAGCACTGAATCTGATTTGATGGGATATGTTGACTCGGACTGGGCAGGAGATCTTGATGATAGGAAATCTTGTACAGGGTTCATGATTCAGATGGTCGGCGGACCGATAAGCTGGAAGTCACAAAAACAAAAATCGGTTGCCTTGTCGACTATGGAAGCCGAATACATGGCGCTTTCTGAAATAACTAAAGAAACTTTATTTTTGAGAAAACTATTTTCAGATATTGGTTTGAGTGCGTTAGTCTCGGAGCCTACAGTCATTTACTGCGACAATCAAAGTGCAATTCAATTGTCAAACAGCATCAGTCATCATGGTAAAAGCAAGCACGTTGATATCCGATACCATTTTTCACGAGAGGCACAAGATAGAGGAGAGATTAAGATCCAGTACAAGCCAACTAGTGAGATGGCAGCCGATATTCTCACAAAAGGATTACCGAAAAATAAAAACGATAAATGCATCGAAATTTTGCAAATCTGTAATGATTAAAATAATTATGAATTATTGATTTCTTTTAAATTTTCTTTATAATTAATATTTTGTTATTAAAATTAAAATCGAACATTTAAAAGCTTAGTTGATAGGAGGAGTGTTAGAAATACATACTAATTTATATCATCAACTAGCCTCATGCATGTATTGTATATGAAGTAATATCAAGAGTTATATGTACACATTAATATTATTCATTTATAATACTACTACGAACACATTATATAACTTCTTTTGTAACTTAGCTTTCACTCTTCTTTTAACCCTCAGCAGTTACACTTGTTCATTCCTAAATTTAATTCTTATATATACCTAAAATAAAGTTAATCTGAAATTAAACATTTCTTTTTTATTTAAGTTCCAACACTTATTTCTCGTTATCTCTTTGGATTTTAAGTTCCATGAAGTGGCTTGCATTAATTTGAGGTTATGTCAAATATTGCGTGTTGTGTTTCAACCTCAGATTAATTTGCTTATATATCGCGATTATTTTATTAATTCTAAAAATAAAAGTAGGCTCCTAAGTAAGCTAAGTAGTAAAAAACCAACCTTTATTCAAAAAAGAAACAATGAGAAATGGTACCAAGTGTTATTTCTTATAAAAATTGAAAAATTAAATTTTGAAAGAAAGGAATAATAAAAGATTGAACGACCTTTTTACACTATACATAGATATATATATGTCAGAAAAAAACCTGGTTATCCGACACATACATTTGTAATATTTTCTCAGGTTCGTTAATAAAACTTATTTACTTTATTCAAAACGTCCACTTATTTATTTCGCAAAATAAAACACTTTACTTTTCTTACTACAAACAAACAATTTATTATTCACCACTGAATTAATTCACAAACTTTACTTTTCACTTTTATTACAACCAACTTTATTCATTCACGATTAAAAACAAACTGTGTCGCTGCCGTTCAAACATGTGCCTTTTATACTTGTTTTCCAAACTCTCGAAATAAGGAGAACGTTCTGGTCTCTGCTTCCAGAGCTTTCCGTAGGGGAAGTTTCCCAATAATTTCCCTTCCAAAAGATTTTATTTGACAGCTGGTAAATCTGCTATAATCCGGCAGATGGCGCTTCCTTCGTTTGAGAGTTGCTATAATTATAGCTATTAAGGGTATGTTTGCACTGCGACCGTAAGCTTTACTGTGTCCGTTTGTTTGCATTTCGGAGTCGTTATAGTTCAAATATGGAAAGTTATTACAATATAATATGTATGCATCTATTTTGGGGCAGCGTCACAATAACTCAGTAAAAATAGACAGACAAATGCGAAGGAAATGAAAAAATATATAACAAGCTGATATTTGGTATACACGTTGAGATTGAATCTACTTATAATCTGGGAAAAGTCTTCAACTATCCGATGACCCCTAGAAAAGGTCAAAGATCACAAAGTTTTTTTTTTCCAAATATGTATCTAAAAAATGGTTACATTGAAAAAAAAAATGTTTTCCAAAATATCTGACAAATATATCATATCAAACCCTCCGCGTGGGTGTTGGGCAATAATGATCACAAAAGTTGATGTTGTGTATTGAGAAGATTAGGGATCAGCTAAAGCCAGGTCTCATTGTTGAGGTGGTGCCTTACTCCTCAATAGTTCAATCCTCAGCAATTCGATTTGATCATAGATGCGAGTCCCAAAATTTTCAGTGGCAGTGTGAGCCATTTTTCACAATCCGAGGCGAAGAAATGAAAGGCTGGAGAAAAACCAGCTACTTATGAGCTCTACCTTGGCAATGTCCGTCTTAGCCTATTTTAGCCTGGCAGATTGGCTCTACCGTGGCTTACTATCTCTTCCAACCTACTTGAGGGGACCTTTACTTATGTTTTCCTCTTAACATGGACAGATAGGATATAGCAGACTAACCGCTGACATTGATGGTGAATTTTTGGCATCCAGTCAAAAAACCGTAGAAAGGCAACCTGCACAAAGAGCGAGCGCTTGTAGTACCAGCCATAGTGTTCACCTGTGCCTTGACAGAAAACCAAACCCAAACCTGCACCCTCGTGCAGGAATGCAAGCCATAGCATAGAAATCGGTGGGTGCTCTTCTCAATTATCAGTGCCGAAAAGCTTCCTTCAATTTTGAAAATAATGCCAGGATTGTCGAAGCAGGAGCTGTTGTTGAGAGAGACGCCGATAATAAACTAAGTACCAGAAAATTGTTGAGGAGTACAACATTCTTCTTGCTACTCAACAATAGTCCACTCAAGAAAAAGCTGTCAAACCTAATAGGTCTAGAGGAGAGATTAACCAACCTCCAAAGAGGAACAAGTTTGATGGCCCGAAACGAAAATAGTAAAGAGCAGTCCAACTGCGTTTTCTTAGTGAAGTTGTCAGAAATTAGCTCCAGGTATCGGTTATGGATGAGCTCTCTGCTAACATCAGAGATCTGCTGGAAGTGTGGAACTCCTTCGAGGCCAAGGTCTGTGGCGGAAAGCAAGGGCCCCGACCGTAGTTTTAATTCTGATGATATGCTCAAGGGACACAGCGTAGTCAAGTGCTCAGACTTTTTTTTTTTGGAAACTACTTCGGTTCTGCATTGTTAAGATTAGCAATGACTGGGATGGTTTGGGACTCGAGCTTATCCCAGCAGAAGACATCCTTAAGAAACTAAAGGCTCGCATTTGGCTGCGCTTCATCAAATCAAAACTTCAGAGGATTAATCCACTTGTTCTGAATAGCCAGTTATCAATACCAAGGAATCACAGAAAAACAGCGTTTCTTATCTTCTGATAATTATAGCGAGGAAAGCATACTCGCACTCGAGAAGGCTGACTTTAAACTCCCCTTAGGCATCAGGTGTGGCAAGATTAATATTCTACCTAATAAGGGAACAAACTCCGACAAAGTCAATCACGATGTGGAGATCAAAGATGTTATTGATGAAGTTAAGATCCCTAGCAAGCCGCGTGCCAGGCCCTGACAGTGCCCCAACTTAGTGGATGAGTGCCAGGTACCTTTTTTATTGTGCTTGAAGCTAACTTCTTAATGGTTAATATTACAATCAAAGTTCATAGAACGTTTTCTATGGTATATTATCGTAGCTACCTGTTTGTGAAACCATTTTTTTCTTAAGATAACCGTTCTCAAGATATTTGGGAAAACCCCATTTACATGACATTTGACGCATTCTAATAGATCTAGCCTAGTCATCGGATAGATGAGGACTTTTCTCATATAAACAGCAGTAACCTTAATCCCATAGTGTGTTCCAAAAATCAGCCTTTTACAAATTTTTCCTTGAAAAAATCTTTTCTTACTGGGCTACAAGTTCACAGACTAAAAGTTTTAATTTGTGTATTTATGACTTGTTTAAGTAAGGTCAAAAGACAATTTCGTACATTTCTGCCTGGTAAAATTATAACCCTGTGTCAATATTTATGGAATAACTTCTTATAGACATTATGAAATGAGTCCTAAGGCAAACCAAAGACCTTTGAACTTATAAGTAATTATAAGTTACATACCGTGCCTTGCCCATGTATCTACAAAAGGTTCAAGAAACCCTTAACAGCACAATTTGTCCAATCAAAACAAGTGACGCGATAATGGATCCTCCTGCTGCTGACTGACTGTATAATCAAAATAATTAAAACACACAATGACTTTCAATATTTTCACAATACCATAATCACCCATTATGCAAAAATAGTAATTAACGACACTTTGTTAGCCCTAATTACAGGATACCACTTACAACTTCCAATTAATTCACCTTTGGTCTAGACGTCATTATATCACTTGGTTGTATAATAGTAGGAATATGTGAGCTTCAAAGTACCCTCCCTACTAATTGCAGAATTTCTTGTAACTATCCACCATCAAGTTAACCCATCTATGAGTTTAGTATAAACGTCATATGGTTGAGCTTGTGTGCCAATAGGCCCTCTAGAGACCATCAGCTAACTGAGATTATCTTTTGCACGCTATAGTTGCTTTTTCTTCTTGCAACAACCATTCATTACCCCACACCTTGCAAGAAGTGTTTGATAAGTTTTTAATGCATAAGAGTGTTACCACCACCCGACTTGTTCGCCTTGGCACAACTTCTTCTATGAGCATTGAGCTTGTGTGTCAGTCGTCACAAAACTCTCATTTTAAATAAATTAAAAAAAAACTCGCCTTAGATTCTGTGGGCGGCCCATTAAACATTGGATTCGTGGGCGTGACAATTTCCAATTTCTGCAACGTCAATAGTTCCATCGTCAAATTCAGTCTCAGTGGTTCGGGTTTACTTTTTCCATCGCTGACTGTCACCATCCCGGTTCGAATCTGAAAGAAAATCAAACAAAAAATGAAAATCAGATATTGTATTTGATAGTACGAGTATAGTACTCGCGTATCTGCTGTGACGCGATGAGATGACGCCAACGATACGACACGAACGTGATGGAAAACAAATGAAAATTATAAAATTGCAAAACAAATTGAAGCATGTGGTTATGTAGAGTTTTAAGCGGCGCACGGTAAAATGTGGGACTTTTTGCAGAAATTCATGGCAAAATTTAATATTTAATTTTTTTCAGAATATTGGAATATTTTTTGGTTGGGATCCTTGTATCGTTTCATTGTTTTTCTTAATATGAAAACAAAACTTAATACAGAGAACCACTTGACCGATTTTGATGAACTTCGGGGTGCAGAAATATCAATCTTCAGTCCCAATATCTGAAAATATCCACTAAATACCGTAAGAGGTTAAAAAGTCTTTAATAAAATTTTTGTTGATATACAAATTCAGTGAATCTTATTAAATCATCGCATTTTGGAAATAATTTTTGGCCTGCTTATATTGAAGTTCACCGTAAAAACGAATAAAAAAATTCTTTTTCCTTGAAAACTCATTAAAAATTGAATCAAAGAGTTTTGAGGGTATTTTTTTTTACACATCCAATTTGACCTAACAAAATATCAATTCTTCCCCACTGTAAAATGTCGCTGAAGGTGGATGGTGTTGGAAAGGATACCCCTCTAGAGATATTGTGTCGTTGAGTCAGTGGAGCAACGACCATCTACATAGTGCCAAACAATGATGAGCTAATGGCATGGCACATCGTCACGTCAGGTTTAATAAGGCATTTGCTTCAACAGCCAGCAGCGCCGCGCCGCTAACACGCCGCCACCATTCAAACAAAACGCAACAAAAGCTCAATAATATACAACGGTGCTGTTATGGGGCTGAAAGGGTGTTTATCATGATTTTTAGCTCGTACAACGTGGTAGAGAGGTAGTGTTTAACATTTATATAGGTATAACCGCATATATGAGAGTTTAACATTATGTCGCGTGGTTGGGTTATTGCTCCACAAAGCATACGTGACTATCTGTGGTTCGTAGTCCATTAATTCCTTCGAAATTCATCCTCCTATAGCGTATAAAGTAGTGTTGTAATAAAATGAGTTATACGAGAATACCTATACACAAAAATAAAACTTCCTATACTCTTTGAGGGTGCCCCCTGATGATGTACTTCACATTCAAATGATATGGAATGGATGTCGTTGTCGTATAAAGTATACAAACTGACACGTGATGTTTAATTTCATTTCATTACTTTAATTATTATCTGTTACATGAATAAAAGTATGCGACTTTACAGTCGATTTGAATTGAATTAACCAGAATTTAAGTGGCGACAAAAACATATTTTCCTCTTTATTGAGACTGCATATAATTTAGAACCCTGCAAAGGATGCTTTAGTATAATTCCTATGAAAATCCGTAAAAATCTCACATTCGTACAAGGTGGGACAAATAAGACCTACCAAATGTCCATTGATAAAAATACAAAACCGAAATGTTTACTTTTCAGATTGGTTTCAAAATGTTGGCAAGGGCTCCTAAAACATCGCAATATTCTGTTTTTTTATACAAAATGTACCTATGACGAAAAATATAGTGTTGTTTTCTCATTCTTATATCTCAAAAACTTTTGTAAAATAGGAGCTATTAAGTAAGTGTCCCCCATAAAATGATCATTTCTTTCCCACCTTAATAAATTTAAAAATATATACACGGGCTCAAAAAAGAAAACTGATTTTTTTTGTTGTTTAACGAGACAAGATTGTTCTTTATGACAATTGAAGTAAGAGTTTGAAAAAACCTTCGCTGGTTTTTTATATTTCAAGTTAAGACAACGACTTTGTTTTTCATCCCGTGAATTTGTCATTCCTCTAAGTTGTGTTTTTAACTACACAGTGTGGTATAAAAATGAATCAAACTTACTCGTTTGTGTTTTTTACAAGGACCTACATGCTAAATAATATAAAACATCTAATTTTCTAATAACTTCGAATTAATTATCATCAAACACCCTTCGGAGTCATTCCCCTAACTACAGTTTTTGTGTCATTCCCCTGACTTTCAAGTTTTCATTATAATGATTGATTGCGTTTTGGTACTTCTCGAAGGATCAATAATATTGCATTTAAACATATTTACAGTATTTTTAGTAGTTTTGAATTTGTTTCACATTTTTATGTTCAAAATATCATAAAATAATATAATTCAAGTTATAAGTTCAAATGAACTCAGCTCCATATTGTGTTTCGCCCCGGTACGATAGATTGGCTCATCAGTTAAATGACTATCGTTCCCTTCCAAGACGCAATTTTATATCGATGTTTACCGTCTAATACAAAAATCACAGCATTGCAGATACTGTGAGTTTTATTATTTCTAAGGGAATTTGTTTAAATTCAGACACCTAGAATTTTAAATGTCCGAGCTCAGGCACCTGGACGAAACGCAATATGGAGTTGAGTTCATTTGTGCTTATAACAAAGTGTCATTTCCCTGACTTAAAAAACCGTTAGATTTATTAAAATACTGACCCCTTATTTTAAAGTGGTTATTATAGAGTAATTTAGAGATATAATTATTGTTATTCTTGCAAAAGAGTTTGTTTTGAGCGAGGGTCAAATTTGGAGTGAAAAATATTAATGTTTTGAAATATTGACCCGTATATGAAAATAAAATGCACGACTGGGTCGCACGTACTTGCTCTTATGTTAAGGACACTGCGGGCTTAAGAAAATTGTATATAAAAACATGGAAGTAATGAGAGAAAAATGTAGAGAAGCATGAAATACGACATTTGAATTGGCTAAAACAACTCTTTTGACAGTTTTTTTTTTATTATCCGATGGAAATCTTCAAAAGACACTCGGTAAGAATCGGTATCAAGTATTGTGGGACTCTTACCACACTAAAACCACCGGTGAATCAGGACAAATCTATGAAAGATCGACAAATGATTTTTATTTCTTAATTTTTAAATCGCATCGGGGGAAGTTTAAAGTTATAACACTTTCCCATAGCTTTTAGACCATTAGCTCATGAGGCTTGGTTCTTCTTAATATCCGAACATTGTTTCGTACATTTAAGAGGGTCTCCATTTTAGAGTTGGTATGACTTTGCAGTCGCTGATTGTGTGATACAGCGTGTTTTTTAACCACTTCTGTAACCATTTCAATTTGAAGGTCACGATGTAGATCGCTATTTCTTATATACCAAGGGGCATCAATTATTCCACGAAGGACTTTGCTTTGGAATTTTCAGATGGGTTCAGCATTTGTTTTCTTTGTTCAGCCCCATAGTTGGATGCCATATGTACAAACGGGTTTCAATACTTGCTTATATAACATTAGTTTGTTCTGGATAGATTGGTCAGAGTTCTTTCCTAGTAACCAGTACATTTTTCTGTACTTCAAGTTTAGTTCTTCTCTTTTCTTTTTGATGTGCTCTTTTCATTTAAGCTTTGCATCGAAAGTCATTCCAAGGTATTTGACGGTATTGGAGTAATGTACTGCTGTACTGTTTATATAAATTGGTACATTGTTAATGTTTTTATTTGTAAAGTTTATATGACAGTTTGAGGTGAAAAAAAAGAATGCCATCTTAGTTCTTGATTGAATATGATTGTATGTGAAAAAAAATTTAAAATCGTTGGAGCGGTTTTTTAAAAAAATTATTTTTTATATATAAAGTTCTTAAAACATTTTTATGAACAAATTTTGGTATGCAAATCTGAAGTATATATTTATATACTTTTTTTTGAAAATTTTGATATACAATATTATTTAATCTTATCTTAAATTTGTATATAATAAAAAATCCATCTAAAGAAAATTCAAAATAAAAAAATACGTTTTACGTTAAGTGTAAAATTTTATAATTTTTGGTAGTAGGTCGTTCTAATTTTAGTATATGAAAAAAGTTTAATCAAAATCGTAGGAGTCGTTTTTAAGCAAAAAAATAGTTTCCTTTGCGGTTTTTTAACTTTTGTATGGAAGGTATCGTTATTTTTTCATAAATGTAAAAAATTTTCTAAAAATATTTTAGAAAGTACATAAGACACTCGATTTAGTGAATCTCAAAAAAGTGAACTATCCACAATAGTGAACAAACTAAATTTTATATAAGAATGTATTTTGTATGAAAAAGTCTTGCAAGCATTTAAGTTTGTTTGAGAACACTGAGGAATTGTTTCTGTTTTTTTCAAACCTGAAAGAAAGCTTTCTTAAATGCTTAAATTAGTGTTACAACATTCACTTCGAACAAAAGGTTCATTTTGGATAAAATTCACCACTAGAAAGCCTTTTAAAACTCCCGCTCAAAAAAGTTAACAATCTCGGAAGAGTGAACAGGCCTGGTTTTTATTGCTTCATATATCGAGCATCTACTGTACTAAAAAAACTCTTAAATATCGAGTTTCAAGAAAATCGATGATGTGATTTTCGAAATACATATTTGATTTTCCGCGAAAAATTTAGAAATTTTTTTTTTAAATTTAAAAAATATTTTTTCCAAAATTTTGGTACACAACACTATTTATATTTTTTGCAAGCTTCTGTATAAAAAATAATTGAAATCGGTCGTACCGTTTTGAAGAAAATCAAAAATTTTAAAAATGGTTCTTTGGGAGATACCATTTATAACCATTTTTGAAAAATGGTTTTCAACTCGAAGGAAGCCTTTACGTGATTAAATTTATTGAATTTTTCTTAAGAAAAGTTGTCTAGCCGTTCTTCAGAAAAATACGATTATGTTAAATTGCTAAAAATAAAATGCACGACTGGATCGCACGTACTTGCTCTTATGTTCAAGTTGTGTGGGGCTTAAGAACTTTAAAAAATATTCAAGTAATTATAAAAAAAAAAGTATAAAAAGCATTTAAATCGTTCTTTTAATTGTATAAACAGCCTGATAAATAACTTAGAGCTAAAAAAAAGTATGCCATTTGATTACTTAAAAAATTATGAATATATGCAAAAAAAAAATTAAAAATCGTTGGAGCCGTTTTCTTAAAAATATATTTTTTATATATAAAATTTTGGTAACATTTTTCAAAAAAAATTTTGGTATGCCAATTTTGAGTATATATTAATATACATATAAAACTGAGATTTCAAAATAATTCATCAACTCGTTTTTGAAATATTGAATTTTGAAAAAAAAAATTTTAATCTTTTTTTAAAAATACAAAATTTATTTTTTCAAAAATTTTGGTATGCAGTATTATTTATATTCTAACAAAGCTTTTGTGTAAAAAATTTCATTGAAATCGGATGAGCGGTTAATGAGGAAATCAAAAATAAAAAAACCGTTATATGGCAGGTACCGTTAATAAATGATTTTGGTGATTTTTTTTATTACTGAAATTTATATCATATCTACAATAATACACTGATTTTTTTTTATCAAAATCGTTGGAGCCGTTCTTGAGATAAATAAGCTTTTCCGGAACGGTTGTATGGCAAGTACCGTTATTTTTGGTTCTAAAACAAAAATAAAAAAAAACGTGCGGGCATAATCACCAAAAACCACCATTTACCAAGTTTGAAGAAGATCCAGCCGATTAGGCTGTAAACGAACAGACAGACAGACAGAATTTTGCCACCCACTTTTTTGGTGTTCTCTACCATCGTAATGTCATGTTTGACTATTATCTCACTTTTTTTTTTGCACGAATCCAAAACTTGCCTTATAGTACCTATATCGCAAGTAAAAAATTATAAAACCTGAAAATGTTTGCTGTGGCTGTTCTTGTTTGTAAGCAACGTTTACTTGTTTGTTGATAGTAGTTTTATTTTGCTTTAATTTATTTGTATGTATAACTAGCTGGACTACAGTAGCAATTTCATCAATAATTGTTGGTGCATTAAAAGGTCTTGCGTGTTCTCCTGCAGGTGTTTTATCGGCTCTGATGATAATTTTGTGGTTATCAGATGACATACGGTCCTGAATAATGCAACGAATAAGTTGTGTTGATGGAAGAATACTCGGAGTTGTTTCACAATTATTGGTCTTTTCGCCGAATTGTTGTGTGGACAACGCTGATCAACTTGTCTTGCTGAATCACCCATAAAATAAATTTACAAACATTTGTAGTCACTATCCAACGTTGGCAAAAACAATAAGGGCCAGTTTTTTTGACTCGTGGTTAGGAAATTTTAAGTCACCGACTACGGAGCATGGACTGAGGTTCAACGATGGTTCAGGCATCAAATTGGCTACTATAACATATTTGAACCTTGAACCATCATCGTTGAACCTGAGTAATTCCGCCGAAGTTAGCCAGCAAAAATATTTGAACCACGGATTAAAATTTGTTAGATAATATATTTGACCCTTATTCTGCAAGGGTAAATAGATGTAATATTGGTACTGGTAAAATTGGTGGTACAAACCACCATATGGCTCAAAAAATACTTTTTCAGCACTACCATTATCGACCCCATCAACTTCTGTTGCTTTTGGCTACAAAAAATGTACTGTTTCATATTATATTTACCTACCATATTAAAAGTAGGCTTAAAATTATCTCGAATAACATTTGTTGCGCCAAATGACGACATTTGAAAGCAATTATTGTATTTATGGATATGAGGCAAAAAATGTATAGACTCTGGCTGATAACCGGAAACCCATAAAAGTAGTGGCTCTGGTGGCGGTACCAATTTCGTCAATTTGACTTTGCGACTCGCTAAAAACAATCCAAGGGCTTCATTTTTAAATGTAAATACCTTGTGATGTGGACACACAACGTTCATTGGTCCAATAGAAATACTAATTTGCTGCTCGATACGGATTAAACGCAACATTTGTATGTTTTTGAATTTGATTCCATCAATTTCGTTCAACCTCATTATGCAACTTCGTGTTACTCGTCAAATTGACATGCTCTTATACAATGTACTGTACATATAGCTTGCAGGATTGTGAGTTCTGCGACTTAAGTCTGTACGTTATGGTTGGCTACGATTTGCCGATTTTTAAAATGTCGATTAAAAAATCGAACGTCATAATGTCGACCTTTGAAAAACCGATTGGTCAAAATAACGACTGATCAAAAAGTCGACTATTATAATATCGATTTTGAAAATATCGACTGGTTTGTATTCTGCTTTCCGGCGGGAGGAGGGAAAGAATTGTTGCAGAATAAATATATAAATTGTGTTAAAAATCTCTTGATGATTCCATAATGAAATATCGGTTAAAGTTTCAACTCAAAAGACAAAACATTTAAAAAAAAATAATTTGAAGAAAATTGAAAAAAAAAAAAACATTCGCGTGAATGGAAAGTTTGATCGAATCGTGTAGCAGAATAGGTTTGAGTATTATTTATATCATATGAAAGTAATATGCAACATTAGTTCATTTTGGTCACTCAAAATGAAGTGCGGTGTTACTTTACTTTAGTCAAATAAAGATAAAGACAAAATAGTAACTGGCGGGCTTGTTTATCATGTCGTCCCCTGATTGCAAGAACTACATAGGTAATAAAATAAAAAATTTGTACAGTCGACATTTTTTTTGTCGACTATTAGTACGCTTCCCAGCAACTATATTTGATTGCATTTTAAAATCAAAATTCAACTGAACATAATAAATTGACTCCATTTGTTAAACCTACCAAAAATCGATATTATATTAAACTTTAAACTTTTAATATACATTAGATGTACTTAAAGCGTGATTGCTATGAACTAACCAACTAACTAAGGAACTCAAAATACTGTCTGAATAAATTTAAAACTTCATAAATTATTTGTTTAAAATTATTTTGTGAAAACCATATTTCAAAATTGATTGATTTGTTTTCAAACTCAATTGATTTATTTTTTGTTATATGTAAAACAGGTACCCAGAATGCGTTGCTATGCCTCTTTCTGGCAAACCGCAAGATCTAATCTAAACAAACTTCACATAAACACTCCCTGACCAATACCAAAGATTACCTGAATAGTCCAGTCATTATAGTAAATTCACCTCGGAATTCGAGATACCCAGCTGTAAGTCTGTAAATACTTGTATATTGAAACCCTAAAAGTTGTCTTAAAACCTACATATGGTAGGGTGTACGCAACTATTAAATTTCAAGGTCAAAGGTCACAAAATCGGTTTTTGCGCTTTTTTTTATAAATATCTCATTTCTTATGGGTTTTTGCTATTTGTATTTATTATCAATATTGTAGAATACAAAAAAAGAGGTTTTATTCATGAATACAAAATTCTCTACAAATTTTGTTTAAATTTTTTTTTATACGGTGAACCGTTTTCGAGATAGAGGGCGGAGAGCGCGCGTTCACAGCATTACTTCAGGTCAACCGGTGCCTCCGGTCAAAAACGCACCAAATATAGTTGATGAACAATCGATAAATCAATGATTATAAATATTTGTCAATTTTTATTAACTATTATATTATATTCTATCGTTTTTTCCTAACCTATCCACTTTTATTCAGTAATAATTTATTTAACAACACTTACCTGCCCATGTAATTGAAGAATTGTTAATGAAAATATAGGAATTATATTCGAATCATAATCTAATTAATATTAATAACTTCTTACTTCTACTAACATGATGAAAAAAAAAAATATGAATTAACCTTTTTATGAAAAAATATCATTCAATACATTTATTTTTATTAAAAGTAAAAAACTGGAATAAATGGTACAAAAACTACAATTTATAATTTTAATCATCTTCTTCCTCTTCATCGTCGTCTTCCGGTAGCTGGTAAATTTCAAACTGGTCTTCATTATCGTCTTCATCGACATTTGTCTTAAGTTCTTCCATGATTTCGGAGTCAAAGGTTCCATCTTCGTTAATGTCGCTCTGATATGGTAGAGCATTGAGACAAGCTTGCCCATTACATTGGCCACAAGCTAAAGAGCATTGCAACCCCGCTTTCCTGCATCCGCATCGCGAACCACAAGCACTCTTGCAGTTGCAGAAAATTGTATTTAGCAAATCTTCTGGAGCAGGTGGTAAAATTGTCATGATAGGCTCCAGAAAATCTTTTCGCATTGCCAAACCCCATACCTGGGGTTCCAAATCATGCCCTAACCAAGTTTGAACTTGATAATATACACGTTTGAAATGTTGATGAGCAACTGCACTTGTTGGTGGAATATTTGAAAGCTGCGCTGGTTTATTAGGTTTTGTGAACTTGACGTAATGCATATAACGAAGATGATCGAGACTTTTCACAGATTTCGGAGCATTATAGACTGCCAATAAGGTTTGAGTTCCACTCTCTAATAATCTCTGGGCCGAACAATTTTCTTACTCAAATGCTGCAGCTAGTTCATCCAAATTTGTCAGTTTCTCTAAAACTTTTAAAAATGATTTTTTCCCCTTTTTAAAAAGCGCAGAAGTTGTGTCACAGCCACTTAATGCGTGCAGAAATAAAATATGTGTTTTGGAATGAGGATTATTATCAAAACTTTAAGTCGAGTATATCTCCGTTTTTACATTTCCTTTCACAACTTTCTTAAAGAAAATTTCTTGTTCGTAAGACAGTGTACGCCCAATTAAAATGACAAGTAAATCAATATCTTGCCCTATTATAACTGCAGTTTTTTTCAGACTTTGATTCTTCAATTGCAGTTTCAACAATAAGAACATCCGCATCATCTCTGGCTTGTTTAGTACCTAGTAATATTTGCAGCTTGTAATTTTTCAACTCACATATTAATGAGCATATCTTTGTTATTTCGATTTGATAAGAATTTTTCTTGAGTAACTGGTACAACGTACAGCCATTGTTTCATTGAAACAGACTTCATACGTTTTTGAAAGTGCAGCAGTTCTTCTCTGCTGCTCCATAGCTTTTACGTTCTTACTGTAGTCTGAATATCCGTCAAATACAACAATTATTTTGGAATTGTAATGCCTTTGTAAATAATTCATGTATTTATCAAAAATAATAGAAAAAGTATCTTCTCTGCTCCATACAACATGATGAAGAAGAAATCCGCAATCAATAATGAACGTTACATTATTTCATGCACTTTAACAGAGGTTAATGATTTTAAATAATCAATTTTTCCGTCGTTTCTTTCTTTTGTTTCTTTTTCTTTTTGGTTTCTCTTTTAGTTCCTTTCTTTTTGAAATGCCTCGCAAACGATCTTCTAAATTAACCAGGATCTCACTGCGAGCCGGGGTAGCAAAAATTGCTCGATTTAAACAAATCTCTGTTTATGCTGAATTAAGGAGGTAAGAACAAGGGGAGCAACAAGCTGCTTTGAGGGCTTATGAGACACCTTCTCAAGGACGGAAAAGATTAGAGAACCATGAGAGTGAATTGTTTCCTTAGTCCAAAAATTTAATTTTATAATCTGAGTAATAGAACTCAAGATATGACCTTCTAAAGCAAAGCTTATCAGCCTTATTTTTTGTTTGATTTTTTTTAAATTTCCAAATATTTCTGGATATGGTGCACCTAAAATGGTTAAAATGGTTCTTTTAATCAGATCGTCAAAATTAAAGTCTATGGACTTAGGGAAATGACAGAAGATCACTTCCTGTTCTTTGAAAATAAATTGATGTGGTTGTAACCCTGTCACAAACATTGGAAAACAGCTACATATTTTCAACACCCCATTTTGAATTCAATATTAATATGCATGCACCATGCACCACAGATTCTCGAACTCATATTTTGGTTATGCGTTCACCCAAAAAATTTGCTACCAGCTGTTGGACTAATAGTGGGATATTCAGTTTGCAGCGAGGTAGAACCTATGACTGCAGTAAATATTTTTCATTTTGTAAACATTTTATGTTCATTTGTATTAATAGTCCAGTAAATAGAGGTCAAAATAAAGGGTTACCCTACAAAAGGTCGGGTAGTTCTAAATTTTTGATATGTTATATGGTATGGTTGGTAGATGAAAATTCCAAATTTCCACAACCACGCCCCCTCCGCCCCCTTCAAAATTCTGCAAAAACTACAAAAATTCGGCACTTTTTCAGTTTTTTGCTTATAACTTCTTTCCGGTGTATTTTAACGGAAGAAAGTATATGAAACATTTGCAGACAATAAAATTTCCTACAAATATTATTTTGTAAGTATTATTGTACAACCACTACAAACGAAGCTATGAAGCTCACAAAAAAGGCTAAAATTTCGTATTTTGTAAGATTTTCAGTTTATTCCCTCTTTACAGCAGAATAACTCCTTAACCGTCAAGTTTAGGGCAACATTTTTCATAATCAATCTTGTAGATAATTTAACTGGCTACCAATTCTATGGAACTACAGTCAACCTCCTCTAAGTCGAATTTCCCTCTAACAAGAATTTTTTCACAATGTTTGTGGTATACTCCTCTCAAATTTCCAAACTTATTTATTTCTCTCTAAATCGAGATTTTGCAAAACTCTTTCTAAAGCGAAATAATTTTGATATCCCGTGAGAGTACGTCTTAGAGGGAGTCGACCGTACTTTCATTTTGTGACCAATACAATCGGGAATCGGGTGAGTTTCTAGAAAGTCTTTTTATTCAAACGTTCTTACGAACTCACTTTCTTTTCTGTCTGTTTTATAGAGTGCACTGGAGTCCCATAGAAATTTTATTACCGATTTGTCTCACCACCAGAATCGATTGAAGTATACATAGGAGAGTCAAACAACTTAAATAGACATCATTAGTCGCTATTTTTTTGAGGTAATGCACAAAATTTCCATAAAAACTACACCATTACACTGCCGTCCTTAGAAAAGTACCAAAGTTGGAACCATTGAATAGTAAATAATATTTATGTGAACCTGAAAACTCATTTTTCCAACTGCAAATGGCTAAAAATCACGAACGCAAATTTATTTCAGGTTTCAAGCATGTTGCCTATGTGCCTATACTAAGTCTAAAAGTCGCAAGTTCAATTTTCTAAGTCATCCCCAAAAATAATTTAATTTATACGAAAAGTAATAATAAGAAATCGTTCTTTAAAATATTCAATTTTATTCAATTTGAAAGCATGAAAAGCTAAATCATTAAAATGCATTTATCTCAAAACTATTAAAATGGAGATACACTCTTTTTCCTTATAACGGCAGTATTGACGAGATGAAAAACCAATACAATTAATTTCCACCCACTGCCGGTCCCACTTTTTTAAAACATAATATTTTCGGGAAAAATATAAAAATTTGGGTGTTGTTCAGATGACCCATGAAGGGCCGAAACCACAAGTGCTCTGGTAATGGCTCACCCTCTAAACCAGAGGTTCGATATTCTTTATTGCCTTCAACTTGGGATTCAGAAACTCAAAAGGCTGGAACATTGTTTCCCATTCGCACAATCTAGCTTAGCCAAGTCGACGTATTTTGACTTTGGACAACTCATTGAGCTCACGTTTGTGCCTTTCTTCTCTAAAAATTTGTCGAATAATACCAGTATTACTTGCGAAAGAGCCCAGTATCAGTTTTCATTTCTGATTTTCATCTTACCAACAGTAGGAGTGTCTTGAGCGTAAGAAGAGTGGTGAACCTAATTGTTTGACAAACTGATTAATAGCAGTGGTTTCCAAAAGTATTTTTCCGTTGAATATACACATAGGTGTCATCCGTTGAGTAAATACGAGTATTGACTCCAAGGTAAATGAAATTCTAATCTACTTCGAAGCTGCTGCTAATAAAAGTGATGTTTTGGCCTAGGTTGTAAGCATATGTTTTTTTCTTGACAGCAGTTACATAGTTATACTTTTACTCGTTTACTTCAAAACCAATATATTTCACCTGTTCTTCAATCACCATGAAGAAGTCTATAAAGACACAATGGAACACAAGATAGGGAATTCTGTGTTAACAGCTGCTCTATGCACTATCTGTTCCAGAAGGAGATTAAAAAAGACAAAAATGTTATCGCATTTCCCCGCCGAGTGCACTGTACATGTTTTGAACAGTTCGGAGAAGCTATTCTCTTGTTGCACATTGCATTTGGCATATTGCACCTTGTGTTTTATAATGTCACGAGATACAGCTTCATCTTTTTTCTCGAGATCTCGAGCTCAGTTATCGCCATATACCTAGAGCTATTGACGATGAATATGCTTCCATAAGCGGCCTTGAAGCCAATGCAGAAACTTTGTGTGTCGACTTGAAGTTCACTGTTCATTTCCAGAATTTCGCTCAGGGTTTAGATTTTTGATCATTTACTGGCATTTGTTTTAATGCTCTTTATCATAACTACCTACAATTTTTATTCCAATGAGTAAGATGGATGACAAGACTTGCTCCGTATACAAACAACGTAGACGTAATTTTCATAAATTTTAACGATTGTATTGGTCACCAAATGAAAATACAGTCGACTCCCTCTAAGTTGAATTCTCATGGGATATCAAAATTATTTCGCGTTAGAGAGAGTTTTGCGAAAATTCGATTTAGAAAGAAATAAATAAGTTTGGAAATTTGAGAGGAGTATACCACAAACATTGTGAAAAAATTCTTGTTAGAGGGAAATTCGACTTAGAGGAGGTTGACTGTAGTTCCATAGAATTGGTAGCCAATTAAATTATCTACAAGATTGATTATGAAAAATGTTGCCCTAAACTTGACGGTTAAGGAGTTATTCTGCTGTAAAGAGGGAATAAACTGAAAATCTTACAAAATACGAAATTTTAGCCTTTTTTGTGAGCTTCATAGCTTCGTTTGTAGTGGTTGTACAATAATACTTACAAAATAATATTTGTAGGAAATTTTATTGTCTGCAAATGTTTCATATACTTTCTTCCGTTAAAATATACCGGAAAGAAGTTATAAGCAAAAAACTGAAAAAAGTGCCGAATTTTTGTAGTTTTTGCAGGATTTTGAAGGGGGCGGAGGGGGCGTGGTTGTGGAAATTTGGAATTTTCATCTACCAACCATACCATATAACATATCAAAAATTTAGAACTACCCGACCTTTTGTAGGGTAAAACCTCTCTATTTACTGGACTATAACCAATAACATAAATTAATAATTTTTTTGTTAATGATTTTTGTATATTGGCAAAATAAACATGAGCGCGAGCGAAGTCGCGGGTAAGGGCTAGTTGATAATAAATACAAATAGCAAAAAACCCATAAGAAATGAGATATTTACAAAAAAAAGCGCAAAACCCGATTTTTGTGACCTTTGACCTTGAAATTTAATAGTTGCGTACACCCTACCATATGTAGGTTTTGAGACAACTTTTAGGGTGTCAATATACAAGCATTTACAGACTTACAGCTGGGTATCTCGAATTCCGAGATTCTTACCTAATTTAAGCTTAAATGGCTGGACTATGAAAAGAATCATCTAAATTGGTCAAGCCGTTTTTAAGTTTTGGCGTGACAAAGGGAAATAGGGATTCATTTTTATATATATAATATGCATAGATTGATATACATAGATACCGAGTTTTTTTGTAAACTTTCCTCGATGAATTCTAGTATTAAGATAGTTCTTAGGCTGAAAGGCATTATCATTAAGTTATTATATTTAGTTTAACTAAGAGCGACCAACTGGGGCCAGTAAGTTAGTTATAAGATATTGATAAGCAGGCTAGTTTTTATGAATTTTTGTCTAGATTTAAGATAGTTTTAAGAAAATTGAGAAATAAAAATGAATACAAAAAAAAAAGTACTTGTACCTATACCTGAGATTTAGATTTATTTAGAACTCTCTAATAGAGTCTGTTGTCCAGCTAGAATAGCCTTAATAGTTTAGCTATCTCCCAATGTTTGTAATAAACGCGCATTCAAACAGTTGTCTAAATATTGCCTCATTTATTCAGTGACATACCTGTCATCATCAATTAATGAATTTTAATAGCTTTTGGGTAGGTACATTCCATTAGTTTTTCATTTAGACCAAGGACCAATTTCAGTGTCTTTGAAAGGCAGTCGATGCAAAATGTTTATAAATAAGGTCTTGGATTTGGACAAGTGTCTAAAGTAAGGCATTGCTTCGACTGAATTTTTGTACAGCAAGCACGTGCAACACATAAGTGCCTTTAAGTTTTAAGACATTAGACAAGGGAAGGATCCTCAATTAATCAAAATATAATCAGAATCATAACATGAGTTCCCCAAAGCGAGAGAGTAGGTAAGGTACTCAATATCATACACAACGCATGATATAATATGCTATGCATTTCATTTGGTTTTCATATGATTTTTTTTATTAAATATTTTTGTTTTTAATTTAAATTTTGTGTGTCTATTGCAATATTCAACCTCAGTATAAGGACATTTGGGGATGGACAGGACAGTGACCGACGACGACGACGACAAGGATGTTGTCGCACTTAATTACCTTTGCATATATTATTAGCTTGGTTATAATAAAATATGAGCAAAAGCATGTTGTTCAATGTTCAGTTCTCATGTGTGTGTTGCTCTGAGGAAAGGTCTCTGGCGGATGTTGTTGAGCTTATGTGAACGGCATTTTGGTTATGATGGTTCCCTTGGGGCAAAAAACACAAACAGACACAAATAATTGGATTAACTCTATTATGGTGATGATGATGATCAAAATTGGATGGAAATTTTCTATGGAGCCAGTGCACTAGCAGGAGATATACCTGTGTGAGAAACAGTTTGGGGATTTTATTAAAAATTAATCCAATCGTAGGTGAGGTAAATAAATAAAATGATATTTTCTGACCAAGCGCTTCCACCGTGCACCAAACAACGACAAAAAAAAACTTAGTAGATTTTCAGTATAAAAATACAAAACAGAGATAGGTATCAAATAGAATTACATTTTTAATTCAGACCAGAATTTATTAAAATAATGATTTATCATCTGGAGCTATGTACCTGTAGGTGAATATTTTTAAAAGATTATATCGTTTTTCTGTCACTTTGTGCAACTTTTATTCATATACCTATTGCGTATTCATAAACAAAAAAAATGTATCATTTGATTAAAAATTCGATGTTAATAATTAAAATAAAACTCACCTTTAGATTCTGATCCACTTTTTCCTCAATCGGAGTCGCCATTTTTGCATTGATCTTCATATTTCCTGAAAATAATAAAACGGTACGTGAATAAACCATCAATCATATCGTTGAAAATTGTGTAAAATATTGTAATTCATTCGTTTCTGTTACATCACGCATATCCAATCTATATATGCAAGTCCAGATCGGGGGTTATTGTACCCTCGCGCACATTCATCCAACGTTCAACTCAGTTTTCATCAAAAAAGGAAATTGCAAGGCAATCGAACCAAAAAGTCTTTATATCCTTTGCCTGATTGCTTTACATTATCCTATTCACATACATTTTTTTTCGCATATGTATTTGTGTATATGTATGTACCAACATAATTGCATTGCAAATCGCATACAGTAGTTCTTTGCATTGCAACAATCGAATTGAAATTAAATAACAATTCGTGCGAGAAATCCGGCGAATGAACACACAAAAAAGCAATATACAACAAAAAAAAAACCCAGAATAAAAGGAACACCATACTTTCCGCCCGGAACCGGATAAGGGAACAAAATTAAACTTCACTGATCCAAAGATGGAAATTGAAAAGTGCACTCTTGCATTCCATCCATGATATTTTCATGTAGGTAACCTACGTAACGTAAACATTACAAAAACAAAAAAAGAGAAATACATTTTGCCAGTAATGCACCACACATGAAGTGCTTCATTCACTGTGACAATTTAAGGGTGATTGAGTGTTGTGAATGGATGAGGCGAGTTGATAAAATGTTCTCTTTTTTTTGTTGTATTTTAACACTCTGAATACAGTACATGTATGTAATACAAATTATTACGTTCAGTGTTCTCCTTTTTTTGGAATACTCTGGATGATGGGATTTTGTCACAACTAATTGGATTAATTAAGTGCTGGGGAGAAACAATCCACGACGACCATGAGTATAAGGTTACAAATGGATGCGTGCTTCAAAAAATGAGGCAATTTACGCTAATTAATCAGGAACAAGAGAAATGGAAGAACTGAAATTTCAAACGATTTCCAACAGGAAATAAGAGAAAACTCAAATAGGAAGGTAAATTATCTTTTTTGTATTTTTTGTTTGTTTTGGAAATAGGGATTAAAGGAAAAGTTATACATATAAGAATGAGTATGCAATTTATTCCAAAAGAAATTGAACTACAAACTTCAATGAAATGTTTTACATATATCTACTGTAAGACCCCGAAATATTGAAATTAAAGAATGTATAGGCACAATTAACTTTGAATTAATCATTAGCATTGGTAAAAATCCGACATTTATTTGGGAAGTGATCCTTTCCAAAGTACCTACTCTTGTCCAAAAACAAACTGTCGACATGGAAACCTGCCTGGCAATTGAGCACGTGTGCATGCCAGTAAAGGTGCGGTGTTGCTTAAGCCGGGACAGAGGACCCACAAAAGGAGTTAAGATTCTTGGAAACCGTGCCTAACGACTGAACATATCCTATGCAGAACCATGAAGTTGCGTGAACAAGGCAGATGACCCAAAAAGGGGCTTAAATCTCTATTTGCGTAAAGTTAGCACCGCCATTTTTGATTTTCAAAAAAAAAAAGTTTGTGCTATAATGTGTCCAACGGTGCAGGGAACTAAGTCCCCGGGAATCAAGTCCACCGAGGGACTTAGTTCTCATTGAATGGGAACTTAATCCACTTTAGGGAAGTGGACCTAGTTCCCAGGCAAGGTGAGAAAGTAGTCCACTTCTTTATGAGAACTAAGTACACATTTTGAAATATGAAGAGGGAACTATGTAACTTTCAACGATAACAATTTAAAAAAATCAAAATTGCGCGAAAGCTCTGCATACACCCAGCCTTGGACCTACCCCAAGTCCTATAATGAACCCAAGCAGGGTGGGTTGCAGGGGGGCAGCATGCCCCCCCAAACATACCTCACTCTTTATTCGCCGTCATGCTGGGTGCTAGCACTGTATTTATGTAAGACAAAGCATTACGACGAATAAATAGTGAGGTATGTAAGCCCCCTTGCTTGGGCTCACTATACGATTTGGGGTAGGTGTGAAGCTGAGTGTATGCAAAGTTTCTTTTGCATTTAAAGAATCTGGATTTAAAGAAACTTTGAATTTTTTACTTGGAAGTGGGAATTAAATCCACATTTAAACGGAAGTAAAACAACTCAGTTTTTGAGGAATTTAGTTCCCACCTTCTATGAGCACTAAGTTCACTTCGCTGAAGTGGACTTAGTTCCCATTAAATGAGAACTTAGTCCCTCGGTGGACTTGGTTCCCGGGGACTTAGTTCCCTGTAACTAGAAAATATTACATAAAAAGGTGTTTGCATGTTTATTTTACGCGTGCAGAGTGAACTTTGACGTAAGATTAAACACCGAATATGTGGTCTATAGTCATAATAGAGGATTTTACATACAATTAAGAGCAGTACAAAATATATTCTAGACGTCATCAAAAAAATTCACAAATAAGCGAAAACCTTTAAAAAACGTAATTTCATCCCCACCATATGAGGCATGCATAGGTGACCTTTGATCCGCTGTATTTTTGAGATTAATAAACTTACAGAGCTGTTTAATGGCTCATTTTTTAGATAATTTAATCGTCTAAAATCTGTTCTTTGGTAATTTTTTTGAAAAACGCAATTTCAACGAGTTATTAAACAAAAACAAAATTACCCTTGTTTTCAAGATGGTGGCCATTCCCTTTCCCTTATTACCACCTCAAAAACTTGATTTTACAATAAGGAGTTGTACTTAAACATAAATCACTAAACAAAATTAGCCCAGCGATAAGCTAAGATTTTATAAATTTTTTTGGACTCAACTCACTGCACCATGAAGTTCTTGAACGTTTTTCTCTGAATCTATTGGTTCTACGAAAAAAAGTATTTTAACATTTTTTGTGTAGAATAGCGCAAGCTTAAATTTAAAATTTTTACCTTCACACTTTT
Source organism: Dasysyrphus tricinctus (assembly GCA_963921185.1). Lineage (NCBI taxonomy): Eukaryota > Metazoa > Arthropoda > Insecta > Diptera > Syrphidae > Dasysyrphus > Dasysyrphus tricinctus. The sequence goes on from OY992531.1 coordinate 35,496,357, forward strand.
TCAATAAAACCGATAGTTTAGGAGCCATTCCCAAAAAATTGAACTTCAACCCCTTTCACCCCCCCTAAAAAATTTAGCCCCTGGCCAATTTTAGGGTACTTTTCAGGAAATGCTAAAGATGTCATAATAAACCACTCCCCTAAAATTCAGCTTTGTAGCAATTTTTTCGAAGTGAAAGTCTAATTTTCCTGGGCTATATTGCAATTAAAATTTGGTTTTAATCAAATCCATAGTTTTCAGTAACGTTGCTGCTTTAAACCCTAACCAGGAGTGATTTGCGTCATATTTTTTTTGACTGCTATTCTTTTCGACATGTTCGCATGAGTGTCAGTTCAAAAGGGCAGACCAAACTTCCTTGACGAACACCCTTTCAGACTGCTTTTTATGTTATTTCTAACGTTTCTGCCTAAAACCCTAACCGGAAGTAATTTTCGTATTATTTTCTTGAATGCCATTTCTTTCCAGATGTCCTCACAACTCTCAGTTCAAAAAAGCTGATTAGACATTGTGAAACAAGTACTTAAAGGTTTTATAATTTTTAGGTTAAAACAAAACCTTTTTGCTTTTTACCCTTTCTTTTCGCAAAGGGCCCGCAAACTGATCTCGCACACACCTCATTACAAAGCTAAGATAATTTGCATAATTGCAACTTAATGGCCAATAATAAACTTTGCGAGGGGCAATTTTCGATTTTCAATAAACAAAAACAATTTACTGTAGGGTAAGTCGGTGTAATATGCCACATTTAACAGTAAACAATTGAAATTAAATAGTAAATGACAAGTTAAGTAAAAGATTTTCTTAGTTTCGTTAGGTTGTTGTTTTATTTAATAAATAAAGGAATAAAAACATAACTTTAATGCTTTTAATTCATTGCAAATGAAGTTTTTAAAAAACCTTAAAAAGTGGCATTTTACCCACACGTGTGGGTAATATGCCACTTCTGAAGGGGTAAAATGCCACCAAACATTTAATATGGCTTTTAATCGATGGGACATATCGGGCGGATTCCATTTTGGAGACAGTCCTCGTGCATCCTTGTGACAATTGGAGCATTGCACCCAGTCACATATGGGTCCATCTTTATCTTATCTGAAAGAAATTAAAATCAAAGGGGGTAATATGCCACTTTAGTGGGTAAAATGCCAGTTGGTACGAAACAAACATGGCATTTTACCCCAAAACGTGAAAAAGTATAAAAGTATCCCTGAACGAAAATTAACGGAACATATCAAGTCGAGGCACAAACAAACATTAAGTACACAAAATTAGCCTTACCTTCTTGGAAGTAACCTTCGAATATCGCACTAAAAAACAATGAAAAAAACCGATTTTAATCGCACTCAATTTAATAAAAACACACTTGAATTTAAACTTTCATGAATATTTTCCAAACCAAACTGCCTAATAACTTTCGCATCCGTGTTCCCAGAAAACTTAGCGTAACTGAGCGAATTGCAATGTCAGCGTTGCCAACATCAACTTAGAACTGCAATATATTGAAAGGTGGCATATTACCCACACTGGCATATTCGACCGACTTACCCTATTGTGCTCAACTGTGCCGTAAATATTAAAAAGAAATTAACAAACAAGTTAAGTTTAAAAAATAACATATTTTGAAAACTTCGCAATTTCTTAAAAATTTAAGTTGTGCTGTTTTGTCTTCAGATTAAGGTGCCATGCATGATTGCAATTTCTAAGCCAAACACATATTTATTATTTTATTTTTAAGTTTTACATTTTTCCTAAAAATTTTATTGTTGTATTTTGTACTCAGTGTGTGGTGTGTGCTGCCATAATGCGAAGCGATAACAAAAAAAGTTCGCATATTTGCAACTTTTTACGTCTAAAAAACAGTTTTGTGAAGCATGAAGTTTTGTTTTTAGTGGTGCTAACTTCATTCTTAACAAAAAACAGTTTTGTGAAGCGTGAAGTTCGCATATTTGCAACTTTTTATGTCTAAAAAACAAACAGTTTTGCGAAGCATGAAGTTTTTAGTAGTGCTAGCTTCATTCTTAACAAAAAACAGTTTTGTGAAGCGTGAAGTTTTTAGTGGTGCTTCACTCTTCGCAAAATTGTTTTTTCAAGGTAAAAGTTGAGTTGCAAAAATGCAAATAATTTTTTTCTTTTCGGTCCATGGTTGCACAAACGGAACGCAATACATCACAATTATTATTTTTATGAATTATCGAGATTAAAAAAATCCATTCGTAAAATTTGCAATTTTGCGAGTTTTTTTTTAAATATTTTCTACACAAGGCAGTACAAGCTGAGCACAATACAGCATATTTTTTTTTTTTGAAAATAGAAATAGCGGTGCTAACTTTAGATCTGGAAAAATTGTTTTTTGACCGAAAAAGTTGCAAACATGGAGTTTTGTTTAACATTTTGGCATTATGGCAGCACAAACTGAGTACAAAACAGCACAACTTTCATTTTTATAAAATTGCAAAATTAAAAAAAAACATCATCCGTTAAATTTACAAATTTGCGATTTTTGTTTGTTTATATTAAAGGTAAAAAGCAGCACAAGTTGAGGGCAATACAGCACTTTTTTTTTAAATCGAAGGTGACAGTGCTAACTTCATGCTTTGCAAAATTGTTTTTGATCGAATAAGTTGAAAATATGCGAGTTTTTTTTTCTCTTTGGCATACCTAACTTTTATTTTTAAGAAACTGCTGAATTAAAAAGAAAATAGTTCGTGAAATTTGAAAATTTGCCATTTTTCAAATATATTAGGCACAAGGAGGCACTAGTTGCTCACCATACAGCACAACTTTTTTTTTGAAAATCGGGCTTAGCGGTGCTATTTTTGCGCCTCGCAATTTTTTTTTTGTTGGCTGAAAAAGTTGCAAATATACAAGATTTTTAATCTGTTTCAATATCTATTAAGAAATTGCTAAATTTGGAAAAAAAATCATTCGTAAAATTTGCAACTTTGCAGCACAAGTTGAGCACAACTTTTTTTAAATTAAAAATAACGGTACTAACTTCACGAGCAGCCCTTCGCAAAGTTTATTTTTGGCCATACATTTGCAATTATGCGATTTTTTTGTTTATTTCTTTGGTGTTAAGCAATAAAATCTGAGAAAAAACAGTGCAGTTTCTTTTAAGAAATGCCAGAATTAAAAAAAAGTCATCCGTAAAATACGTGAATTCGCGAATTAAGCACAATACAGCACAATTTTTTTTTTTGAAAAACAAAAATGACGGTGCTAACTTCACGCTATGAAAATGGCTTCCTTCTAAAAACTATTTTGATCTGTAAGCATCTAAGGGCCATTTGCTGATACGAATCTTAAATATTTAAGTAGAACATAAGCGCTTATAATATGACAGTTTACTCAGAGAAAAAAGTAGAACATAATCATTTAAGTAGAACAAAAATACTCAAGTTTCGTATCAGCAAACGGGTCTAAGTCCCCTTTCACACGAAGAAACAAGTTGCTAGAGATTTTGTTGACGTTTTCTTTTAATTTCCGTAAAAATATCTCGTGCCTTTCACAGGAGGAAACAAAATCTCTAGGCAATTTTTAAAATTTTCTTTGAAAGTATCTATTGGTTGAACGCATCTTAACCTATAAATGTGAAAGGAAATGTCAAAAAAATTTCTTCAAATCCTCGACTGAGGAGATTTTTTTTTTACCCCTCTTTCCCCTTGCTCTTCTCATCATGTAACTGAAAGTTGCTGGCAATTCAGTTCCCTCGTGTGAAAGGGGACTACAAAAACCATATTGAGCGGATGAGAGGAACTTGTAAGACCTTATCCATCAGCGGAAGTAAAATCGCTAAAACTGATTGGGTTCATTTTTTAAAATTTGTGAGGGATTATTGGTGGATCGATTTTTTTATTTTTAAAACTTAAATAAATAAAGTTTGGGACTGCTAGCTATGGGTAAATTGATCATATTTTGTTTTTGTTTATTCTGCTTTCGAGTTTGTGTCGTGCGTACATTTTGCTACACATAACCACTTTTTGCCATTCGCGGTTATGACCCGATCCATAGGTAAAAAGCAGATTTATTTATTTATTTATTTACTTTCATCAAGCAGACTATATATACAAAAGCATAATAATCTTATAGACTAGTGAACATATGCAAGTAGCATGCGATACCTTTACAATAACTGATACTTAGTAACTAACCACCAGGATAAAGAAACGTTAATACACTGAGAAAACTGAACTATGAGTTATTCAAAAAGATGCATGTTTGATTATATGTTTAACTAATACAAATAGAATTCGGTTTAAACCTAATTGTAATCTGTTCAAATGCGAAAATACTATTATTTTAAAGTAAAGTGTGTTTAAGTCAAAACCATTCATGTTTGAATATTTCATCAGAACTAGTAAATAATTTTTGTATGTGATTCAAACTAGCTTGACTTTGATTTTTGAAAGGCCTGTTTAATTTTTGTTCCCACTTGAAAGTATTTAACATAAAATGAATAAGAGCGAGTTTGTTTTAAATATGAACCCACTGAAAATGTTAACAAGAAAAAGAAATTGAACAGAAATCCTAAATTTAAACTCAAATCAGTTTGAATTGAACTCAAACGTGGATAAATTGGGGATAAATTTACCTTGTGGTGATGTCATTTGGGAAAAAAAAGTTTTTGGAACACTTGTAATCTTTAAAGGAGGTTTTTGGTAAGTTATACCATTTATTTAGGTATTGATATTAAAATTAAATCATTTTTTCTCCTTTTTATATACAGAAAAAGAAGAATTGTCTTTTCAAATAATTTAAAGGAACAGCCAAACCACAATATCAATTATCACAAATCATCCTTCTCCAACTGTGAAATGCTGTTCTTTGGGGCTCACTTGGGTGTTTGAAGTTTTTAGCCAAAAATTTACCAAACGTAAGTATATCACAATAAAAGTAAAACCAAAGATAATAATAACAACTAACTTGTTATATTATCTTTGGTAAAACCTTTTTTAACTTAAATCAAAAAAGCTAATATGTAGGTACTGTAAATTCAATTCTAGGTACTCCACAATCCACATTCAATAATTAAATGGAACATAAATTTAGGTACAATTTAGAAGCATAGTTTCATTTGTTTAAACTGTTTTATTTTTAACTAAAAACCTAATGTGTTTTTTCTTCATGTTCGATTAAAGATTTTTTGAAAATTTCAAAGACTTTTTACTGTTTTTTTGTTATGTCCTGGTCAGTTTTACTGAGTAAAAATAAAAAATAAGTTTGGGTAAGTACATTTACATATCTATACATATTTTAAACATTAAACATCATTGAATTGAACACGGGAATGTTCAAGAAAATTAATATGATTCTATTTGAAACAACGTTAAATGAAGTAAATTAAAACAAATAGAAATATGTTCATATCAAATAGAAACCAAGTAAATTTAAACAAAAACACGTTTAAATTGAGTCAACTATGATTGAATATGTTTCTGTTCAAATCAAACAGAAATCGCTTCCATGCCAAATCGTATGTGTTTGAGTTTGATTTAAACATGAATATATTCAATATTTTTCTCAGTGTATATGTATGACATTTTGTTTGAATGTATCTCGACTTTGACTATCATAAAAATCGACATGATTACAAATGGAGTTTGCTTGTTTAATGCAGCGAGTAATCGGTTCATTGAGTCCATAGTTAACTCTATGATGTGGAATAAAGAATTGACTATGCACTCGCAGAGCTCTCACAGGAGCATTCATTTTTATAAGTGATAGGAGAAAAGAACAATCAATCTGGTTTTTAAGAATGTCACGAACAAAAATAATTTCAAAGTACTTTCTACGAGTTTTTAAAGATTGAAGACCAAGTAAATTACATCTAGTATTATAACAAGGCATACTAATATTCCAATTAAGTCAACGGACAGTTAGTCTAGTGAACCATTTTTGGATGCGTTCAATCCGATCACAGTGTATGGCATAGAACGGATTCCATATTATGCAGCAATACTCGAGAACTGGTCTGACATATGAGTTGAAAAGTGCCCTTAGTGTGTATGGATCAGAAAATTCCTTAGAGTTTCGTGCAATGAATCCAAGTAAAGAATTTGCCTTAGTCACAACAAAGTCAATGTGAAGGGTGAAAGTAAGCTTAGGATCGAAGATAACACCAAGGTCCTTTTTTTCAAATACCATTTGCAACGGTGCACCATCAATAGTATATGTAAAGTTTATAGGGGAAAAGTTTCGACGGAAAGAAAGGAAATTGCATTTAGAAACATTAAGAAACAACTGGTTAGAGGTACACCAGTCAGCTAAGTACTCCAGGTCTTTTTGGAGTAAAAGACAATCATTGTGAGATTTGATGCAACGAAGTAATTTTATGTCATCGGCGAACATAAGGCAGATAGAACTTCTGATGAAATTAGGTATGTCATTAATAAGAAGCAAAAAGAGTAACGGACCCAAGTGGCTCCCTTGAGGTACACCAGAAGTAACGATAATAGCGTCAGATAATAAGTTATTAATATGTACATCCTGAGTGCGACCAATTAAATATGATTTAAACCATTCTAATAATTTAGAATGGAAACCCAGCGCATAAAGTTTCTCAATTAAGACGGCGTGATTAACCTTATCAAAGGCCTTGGAAAAATCGGTGTAGATGACATCACATTGATATCCATGCTCAAGACATCTGGTTATCTCATTACAAACAATTGACAGATAAGTTGTTGTCGACCTACCAGAAACAAATCCATGTTGGAATGGGGAAATAATCTCTTTTACAATAAAAGATAACTTTTCATAAACTATTTTTTCAAATAATTTGGGAATCGAAGAAAGTTTGCTAATAGGACGATAGTTGTTGACAAATTGCTTAGGTCCTGCTTTATGAATAGGAGTAATGAAAGAGACTTTCCAATCATTTAAAAACTGGCCCGTGCTGAGAGATGCATTGAAAAGCAAAGTCAGCGGTTCTAATAGAGAACTTACACAGGTTTTTAGTATGATTGGAGGAATACCATCGGGGCCGGGTGGTTTATCGGGATTGAGTTCAACTAGGGCTTTTCTACCTCACAGTAACTTAAATTTAAGGAACCGATATTGACTTGATTTTTAGGAATTTCCGAAGAGAAGTTTACAGGTACATGTGAAGGAGAGTAAACCGACTGGAAAAATTTGGAAAACATGTTGCAAACAGTTACTAAATCACTAGACGTAGACTCTGAGTATTGCATACAGTTGGGAATACCATTTGAGCATTTTTTACTTTTAATAAAATTCCAAAAACTTTTACTATTCAGCTTAAGATTAGATTCGGTGCGATAGAGATAGTCTTTGTATAAAAACCTATTTAGAACATCGAACTCTTTTTGAAGTCTTAAGTAGTTGTTTAGCAGCAAAATATTATTATTGGACTTCCGAAAGAGTTTGTACGCCTTGTTTTTCTTATTTGATAAGTTACTCAGTCTTCTATTAAACCAGACCGGCTTCGAATTTTTACGAGTTTTAACTTTAGGAATAAAAAGGTCTATGGCATCTTTCAATGCATCCTGCAGTATATTATAAGCATCAGATAGAGAGTCATTTATAAAAATGGAGCTCCAAGGAAAGGCATTGATAAAAGTATTGATTGAATTAAAATCACCGTTTTTGTAATCATATTTATCTAAGATATTAATGGATGGTTTAAAATAAACATACGATTTAAAATAAATACATAGCGCTAAGTGATGAATTGAATTTGGAAATAATGGGCAAATATTTTTATTAATATTACTACAAAATTCTCTATCCACAAAAACAAGATCAAGGATTCGATTTAATTCATTTTGGAATTTATTAATTTGAATAAGATCAAATTCAGCAAGTGAATCTATTACTAGAGTTTCACAATCATTTTTAACATTGAAGGGAATGAGACATAGCTCATCAGGATCTAGAACCCAATTTATATTACGTAGATTAAAATCACCCAAAATAATTGAGTGTTGATTAGAATTTAAGGTATTTAAAACAAAACGAGTATTTTCAATATGCAAATTATATAATTCAAATGAACTACCTGGTGGTATATAACTTAATATGATGAATACATCTGTTGAGTTGTTGATGGTGACACATACAGCCAATTGGTCAATATCGAGATCAGATGAACGAGATGGAAATTTGATTTCACGACATGAAAACGTTGATCGTACAGCAATCAATACGCCACCTCCTCTTGATTGTTTCGTTTTTTCCATGCTACGGTCTTTGCGAAAAACCGAAAAAAGGGATTCATTGAAAAGTTCAGAGTTTGAGAAATTGTCATTCAGCCAGGTTTCTGTAAATGCGAAGATGTCATATTGTGAAGAAGATGATTTCAGATGTAAATTATTTGTTTTTGTACGAAGGCCACCCATGTTTTGGTAGTAAAGGAGAAAGTCTTTATTCTTAGAGCGATAAGCTTCTTCAGTTAATTCTCCGTTATTGAGTTTTAAACATCTACTAACGTTATAGGGAGAGCTTTGTCGTTTTTTGAAATTTCTACGAAATTTTTTACTCTTACTGCGTAGGGCCAAATAGAAGAGTCGTTCAAAAGGCTTTCAAAGTATTCAGCAGGCACACACAATTTGAAATTGACAAACTTTACTTCAGACAGAGATATGCCTTTTTTAGTAAGTCTAAAGCATTTCATAAGATTTGCAGGAATTCCCGTTTTTGTAACTAAATAGTTTACTATATCATCAGGTTCGGTATTGGGATGAAATTTAGAAATATGGATCCATTTAGAAGCGTATACCACATTAAGTGAGGAATTCAAATCGGCTCCCACAAAACAGGAAGAGTTTTATGATTGGATTTTACTTGATTTAGTTTCGAGGCATTTAATTTAGACACAGCTAATTTATCCGCGTTTAATTCAGCATCAGCATGAATAGAAGCAGGACAATCTTTTTCGAAGTCCAAAAACAAATTATCATATTTTTCCGAATTTGCATCCACAGTCGCCCCACTGTCGGTAAGATTTGTGCCAGATACACCAGCAACAACAACATCTATAGGATCAGCTACAACTACATCAGCAACAACAGCATCCCTAACACCAGCATCAGCAGCACCAGCATCAGCAATACCAGCATCAGCAACACCAACTTCCGCAACAATAACATCAACCACACCATTAGCAGCAGCAACATCATTATTTAAAACAACTGCTGCGGCCACAATATCACCAATATTGACATCAGGGTGATGGGCATCGTTCTCACTCACTCTCGCATCAGTATTATTTCCCCGCTCTGCCTAGTAGAGCAGGAATTGTTATTAGTTATTGTTTTTGTTTTAGACTTAGTATTTGTTTTTGATGAGGAAACCGGTTTTTTTCCGCCGATAGTAGCTTTCCTTGCACTATTATTATTTGCATGGGATGGTGAAGGAGTGAGCCTTATCTTATTAGAAGGTGAAGGGGAAGACGGAAGACTATTTAGAGCAGGAGAAGAAGAGAATTGTCTGTCTTTGAAAAGCTTTAAATGGTCTACTTTTTTTGGTTCAATGCCCGTGAGCTTAGTTTGGTAACGAAGAGTGCGCGGGGGTTTCACTGCTGCACTTACACTGGGACACGAACTGAGCTTTTCAAATTCAGATTTATTAACGAAAAAAAAGTCAAAGAGATCTTTAACTTTAGCTATGGAATTTAATAAATTATTGTTTTTGCAAGAATCACACATCCAAAATAAGTTTTCATTTGATCTAATTGAGGTTTGATCAGAATCGTTAACTTTGGCACAAATGAAGTGAAATTCCGAATTGCAAATGGCACATTTGATCAAATCGGTATTGGTCGTAATTATATTACACTTTAAACATTTAGTGTCCATGATTGATTGATTTGTGATTATTAAATTAAGAAATTAGAGAACAAAAATTAGGGGCAATTACTGCACACGATTAGTCGATGAAAGTCGGCACGCAGATGTTTACACATCTTCAACGACAGTCCCGGTACTCAATTTTTTTTTTTAAATATGGCACATGGCAGCACGTTTGGGGACATCATTTTTGAACATAACAAATGAACAATTTGTAATGTTTTCAAAAAAAAAAAAACAGTCAAAAAAAGTTTGGAATTAATTGTGAAAATAAAAATTTTGGGACCTCTAAAAATGCCATAGAAAATACTAGGTTTTACTGTTTCGGGGTTGAAAGATATTTAACTACCTCACAAACTGCCAGTTTTTGCACCTGGAAATCATTGCAAACGATTTGTGGAGAGCCTATGCTCGCCTGCCATTCAAAAATTCCCTTCTATTTATTCAAAAAAAAAAAAAACAATGATCTTCTGCGCGATAATATGGTTGCCTCAACATCACAGCTATACCGATTTCATGCCCAGTCCAATTAAACACAACTTGTTTGGGGTCATTTTGCATACAACAAGGACTGTGCGGTGCAATAAGACGCATGGAAATGAAATAGGTAGGTATGTGAAAAATCCTGTTTTATTTTAATATTATAACGGGATTATCGCAAAAAGCACAAGTCTTTACTGCCCGGCCCATGTCAAACACCAATTAAACTACCTAGTGTTATTATCAATGCCAAAAGAAAGATTCACCAAAATTAGTGAAATTTTCACAAAATACCCAAAATTCCCACACTTTTCTTTTTCTTAAATGTGAAATCTTAATTGAAGAACAAAATTAATCCTTTGAAACATTATTAAAAGTTTTGCGGTAAAAGTTTTTTTTTTAAATTAAATTTTTGGAAGAGACTCTTATTTGTTGTTAAGTACTTCATCTAAAAAAGTTCCTTATTAGGTTAACTTATCAGGCAGTTTATTTTTGTTGAAGTTCCTAAAACAAAAAGGAAAAATTCTAACACCCAAAAGAACCCTAAATATTAAAGGCTTCCGCTAGGTTGTTATTACATTGAGATTACACTTCCTGCTAAAGGAAAATAACCTGTTTTTTTAGAGGCTTATTGTCGCTTTACTTTGTTTATCTCAAGTCATTTTCCATTATGGAAACAAAAAAAATCCAAACCGACAGTACAACAGCAGCAATAACTAGGTACTTCTTATACTCTTCGCACTTCTGGTTGAAGGTTTAGGTGCGCAGTTGTTGTTTTTCATTAGGCTCTTTTATGTTTTTCCCTTGGGCTTTATTGGGCATTCCCTATAATCAAGCACTCACTCCTGAGACATCAGAGGCAGCCTTTTGTTTTTCTGTCCACCGGGAAATTGCTTTGAACTTTCATCTGGCGCCCAACGTGAACACTCTACAACCCCCACCACCACTCTCACTACGACCGACTATGAGTGTAAAAACTTTCTCCACTAAAACTTGTGTCTTGTTTCAGATTTTTTTTTTTTCACCATTCATTTGTCTTTCTTGTTGATTTTCTTTTCTCTTATTTTACTCATCCCTTTAGTTTTTTTTTGTCCACAGTTGTTAAGTTATTTCTATTGAGCTCCAACTACATAGTTCTGTGAAATAAAAGAACGACAATGGCGGAAGAAGAAAAAAAAATAATAAAAATAAATTACCCAACCATAGTTCAGTTCAATTGGCACATTGCCAAGCAACAAACATTTTTGTCTCTGATGCCGAGTATGTTTGCGAAATGCTCCCTACTCACGGTCCAGAGAGTGTTTATGGATAAAGGCAGGAGGGTGCTTCGGTACACTTTATGTTCTCAGAGCACTATAAGCACGTTTGCTTAACCCCAACCCCAATCTCATCAGTTGGATGGCAACTTGCTTGTTCCCCAAACTAAATCCACTGACTATATAGAGAAATACAAATACAAAAAAAAAAAAAAAAAACGATCAGGACATGCAATATATTTTAGTCGTGAGCATTTTGTGAGGTATCAGCGTGTCCTTAATTCCTACACAAGGATGTGCAAATGACTGTAGTACACCAGCTACATCCCGGGGATCTAGGATGAGTGATACAATGTGCTAGGTTATGGTTGTTCGATGCTTAATTTTATTCATACGAGCACCGGCTCTCAGGGGTTGTGAGGATGTGAGGTTGTGATGATTGAGTAATAAAATAAAAATATACCAAAATTTTCTCTCTTGCAATTTATATAAGTGATTATAATCAGTGTTATTGTAATATGCGGTACATACTTAAATATATAAGCTTAACGAAGGATAAGTGATGGCGCATTATGAGGGTAATTCTTTGCTTGAACAGAGCTGAGATAGTTCAATGAGTCCAGGCCCAGGGTCACCAAAAAACAAAGCTAGTAAATTCGGTCTTTTGAAAACTTCAAAACTACGATAGTTATACCACAAGATGTTTCATATAAATTGGGGTATATTCTCTGACCTAACTGAGCTGAAAATGAAACTGAAGCAAGATTCCCGATCTAAGCCAAAGCGAAGACGTAACCAAATTAAAATCGAACCCACAGCCGAATAAGAGCTTAGCATCAAATAAAATTTAAAAAGAAGCTAAGAAACACAACAAATTTGTCTTTGTGGTGTGATTTAAGGGTATGGGGTGGCTTCTGATTGTGATGGTAAATTGAGTGAAATAATTCTTTCGTCCATTAGTGCTTTCACATCTACGTATCGTGGCAAGGGATGCCAATGTCCCTCATCACTTGTAATAGCCCTCACGCCTCACCCAGTGTGATCTGATGGTTATTCAAGCCGCCGCCCGCCGCCCGTCAGTGATTTTTGTCCAGAGGAGATTCCGAATTTCTCGTAAAGTATTTGACTGTTGAAGTGCTTCTGCACAGAAAGTGGAGTCCTGTGCAAATCAGCAGCATTTTTTCTTTTGAAAGCTCCAAGTTTTTCTAAAAGGGAAAATAGAAGATATGTGATATTGGGCCTGAGAAGTTGCAGGTAGAGAAGCAGCCTTATCTTCTGGATGAGTTCAATTCTTTTTCGCAGTAATGGCTGTATGAGGTGAAAAGTAAAATAAGGATTAACACATAATAGCCTAAGAGCCAGAAGCAAATTTTGGGAGTGGAGACATAACCTTAATTAATTTACATGTACATACATACTTACATATGTGTTACTTATTTACTTACTTACTTAAGGTGACGCTACAGTTTGGGGTGGGCCTGGGCCTCAACCAACAATCTTCTTCCAGCCGGCTCGGTTTCTAACTATCTGTCTCCAGTTTCGCACGCCGAATTGGTTGAGGTCCTCTTTCACATGCGTGTGCCAACTGTCCAAAGGGGATGGGTTCAAAGAATTTCCGTTTGATGATGTCCATTTTCTCATGGTGACCCAGCCATTTCAGTCGTTGGCTATTTACTTCTGTGGCTAGGTCGGTATCGCTGTACAGTTCGTTGTTGTATCTTCTTGTCCATTCCCTATGCAGACGGGACCAACAGTCACCCGGAGAGTTAATCTCTCAAAACTGCCTATAACGCGTTCTCATCTACCGATAATAGTGTCCATGCCTCTGCACCATACATCTGGACCTGGATGATAAGCGTCTTATACATGGATAGTTTAGTTGTTCGAGGGAGGGCTTTGCATCTCAATTGCCTTCTTAGCCCAAAGAAACAACGATTGGCAAGAGTAATTCTTCGTTTGATCTCAGCACTTGTATCGTTCGCTGAGTTTATAGCGAATCCTAGGTAGACAAAGCCTCTGACCACCTTGAAATTATAGCTTTTTATATAGTGACGTTCTGTCCAAGACGTCGGCATTGGGTTTCCTTTCTTAATGACATCATATATTTGGTCTTCACCGTTCAACCAATCTTCTTGGCTTCCTTCTTAATACTCACGATAGCACAACTGACATAACGCTTTGTTCATCCGATTATGTCACTATCGTCGGCGTAATCGAGTAATTGGACGAATTTTTGAAAGATTGTGCCTCTAGTGTTGAGAGTTTTGCACTATTTTTTCAAGAATGATGTTGAAGAAGTCGCATGACAGCGCTTCGCAGCAGATGTGCATAAATTTGGAATACTTACATTGGTTCCAAACATGTTACTTTAAGCTTTCCTCTAGCCAGACGCTCCCCACTTTGGCGAAAAATCAACTTTTGGAGTTTAAGGTGTAACTAAATGGATGATAATTTTAATTTAAAAAAATCAGAATAATTTTTCTGATTTGGTCACAGACGTTTCCGTTTCTTGGTCTATACGTAACCTTTCCTCAAACTTGATACCAAAATATTTTATGATTCGCTTCGTTGTCAGCTACGATCCATTCTCAGTTTTTGGCAACAGATTCATTTATTTATCAATATGTTACTGTAAGACCTTGAAAAATTGAAATTCTAGAATATACCGGTGAAACTTGGAATTTTTCAGCAGCATTGGAAAAAAATATGCAATGTTTTATTTTTATAATATTTTCCGGGCTTTTACCACCTTTTACCATCCGACCTTGGGTAGTCGGATGGGTTTTTTTTATCCGATTGAAATCTTCTAAAGCCACGATGTAGATTGCAGTTTCTTATGTAGGTACCAAAGAAACATTAATTATTCCCCGAAGGACTTTGTTTTGGAATTTTGGATGGGTTCAGATTTTTTTTTTTTTTTGTACCCAAAGTTGGATGAAATATATCCAAACAGGTTTCAGTTTGTATAACATTATTTTGTTCTGGATATAGGTAGGTCAGAGTTTATTCCGAGAAAACACAAGGTACATTTTTCCTTACTTCTGTTCAGTTTTATCTCTTTTATTTCTTGATGTGCTCTTTCCATTCAAGCTTTATTCCCAAAGTGCTCTTGCTCCAAAGACATTGCAAAGAATTTGACAGTATCGCCATAAGGAACTGCTTTAATGTTTATAAAAATTGTAACTTATTGCATATTTTTTGTATAAAAATTAATATGTGTCAACTTTGCTTCGTTTGATTTGATACGTCATTGTTGCGTCCAAGATTTAACATCTAACTACCTACTGCATTTTTGAATTTTTGTGTAGCCATCGTAACGGATTTTTCCTGCACCAATATTGCAATATCATCAGCAAAAATGGCCATGATAGCGTTAATTTCAACTAGAATATCCCTAGTATTTAATAGATACAAGATTGGTCCTAGGGCACTTCCTTGTGGTACACCGGCATCAATTTTCTTTAGATCCGAATAATTTTGGTCGTACCGTTCTTTTAAGAGTTGGTTCGTTACGTAGGATTTCATGCACTTTGTACTCAAGTCCCAAGTGCCAAACCTTGTCAAGGGCTTAAGCCACACCTAAGAATACAGCTGAGCAGAGAGGATGTTTGTTTTTCTTCAAGTGCCTTTTCCACAACACCCGTAATTCGATGCTCTTGGTCTATCGTGAAATGTTAATTTCTAAATCGCACCTGTCCCTCTAGTTAAAATAAGTTTGTTTCTATTTAAGCTGATGCAGGACTGGAATCGTTCTTGGTTGTAATTTCCATGTAGGAGTTTGGCCTGTCTCAGCTTAGGGAGTTCGTTCCAGATTTTTGATAATTTCAACTTTGATTTGATGGTTTATCACATTTTCTCCTATTCCGCAATAAGGCTCTGGTCCCGTTAGGGGTGTTATTGCCCCTATTTTCGCTAAGGAGTCTGCCTCTTCGTTGCCCTGTATGCTGACGAGGCCAGGTACCCAATGGAGTGTGACATAATTATGTCTGCCCAGTTAATTTAGCTTGAATACAGACTCCCATACCAGTTTAGAACTGTTGCTCAATGAGTTTAGTTATTTGAGCGCGGTCTGGATATCCGACATGATTGCAACATTTTGGTTTTTATACTTTCTTTCGAGTTTTCTTTCTGCACATTTTCCTATAGCATTAACTTCTGCCTGAAAAATCCTTTGTATAATGTCTTATTGGAATTGAAAGTTTGGTTCTAGGCTCAAAAATTCCAGCACCAGTTCACGTTCTCGATCCATCAGTGCACCACTTGATGGTGTTTTCTTTAAGAGTGTAGTTTACGGTTTCGTCAACCCACTCTCGTTTGCTGCTTAGCTCCGTACGAAAGTTTTTTGAAGTTATAATTCTTGACCATACCATCTCATGGAATGTCAAGAAGATTCGACTCTGTGGATCTGTAGATCGAGTCTCTTTGCCAGAGACCTATGATTTTCCCCGTCCCAGTTCCCTCCTTTGCAAATCGCAAGATGGTTCCCTTAACAGCACTGTTTATGGCCACGTGTAGTGGCGTCAAGTGAAGAAAGTTTTCATCGCTCCAGTGATGCAAATGCATGCGAGCCTTTGTACCCTTTCTTGTGATTTCCTACTTGTGGTAAGTTCGGTTCTTTTGTGCCATGCGACCGCCCCATAGGTAATGATGGGTCTTACCATCATGATGGTGTACATCCATCTGAGGATGTTTGGATTACAGCCCCATGATTTACCTGCAAGTCGTTTTAATATCATGAGAGCCTTTGTGGTTTTCTCGACAGTTATCTTGACATGTTTGTTCCAGCGGAGCTTGCTCTCTATTGTAATAGCTAACGTCCTTCTGAATTCCTATTTCTTCACCAGCCACCCGGATAGCTTTCATGCGTGGTAAAAGCTTCTTCTTAGTAAAAGGGACATGCCCTTGGATAGGCCTTATGTTTTGATTTCTCGAACCGTTTACCATCCTGAGATTTTACTGGCGTGATTTGTATAGGTATGGGATCTTTTTAGGTGCATGGCAGCATAAGGAGTATTCAATTGAAGCATCCGTCCTAAAACTTTTCAGGAATCTATTAAGACGGTTATGTAAATACTGCCTTATCGTCTGGGAATCATTTTATTTTTGTTTATTTCGACTTCAAAATATTTGGGATACTTCTGCGCCTGTTGCTTTGGGGCTTCCAACAATTTTAACTCCTTTTTTGGTCCTTTGTCAACTCTTTGCTCCGCTTAGGGTATTTTCAGTCGATATGCTGGCGGAGCTGTTTCCAGTGGACCATATTTCGTGAAAGCCCGCAATGATAAATGAAAAAAAGAGTATTTTGGACTTCTATACCATACTGTAAAAATATTCTAAGCTTTGAATTTCGACATTTTGGGACTTTACAGTAACATTGATACTTAGTCAGGTGGCAATTTAGTGCATTTCCTTCATTCACATGTAGTCAAAATTGATTGATCGATGCTGAAGCTGGTTGAGATTACTCGGTGAAACAAACTCAGTTGCCTTTATCGATAGGTACCAGCACACTGTGACATATATTTATACACGAAATACGAAAACAAAATAGCAAATGGACTGGCCAAAAACGGGCCATCACTTAAAGGAAGTCAAACCGTTGGTATTCTGAGTGCCTTTATTAATAAAACTGAAGCGAAAAGTAGAATACACCAGTTTCCTCAAAACCCATAGCGATAGATGGTTAAAAATTCATTAAGACTACTTTTTGCATCTTGATGAATTTCTCGCCGGGTCTTACAAAAAAAAGATACAAAACAGAGGCACTCTGTATCTTATTTGCCGCTGCGAAGAGAAAAAAAATCTCTTCCAAAAAACTTAAAATCATGAACGAATACACCATTGGCAATTAATTTATTTTAAGGAATATTTCTTGTTTAAACAATACGAGTAGTTTGATCCTTTTTGTTTTGATATCTAAGACAATATAGCTAAGCAGAATAGAGATAAAGAACGTCGATCAACTTTCTCTTAAGTCTAACCTAGGACATTTTGATAATTAAAAAGATTCTTTGAGCTACTCAGCACCAATGTGGAACTTAGCTCGAATCTTTCTTCCCATTGCAATATTCAGACATCCAAAGTCAATATGCTTCCATATCTGCTCCAAACGCCTATCTTTTTTCCCTAAATGCCCCCACCACCACCGTGTGTAATCGCGTGCAAAAGAATATAACTTTACCAAAAAGTATTCAAATTGTAGGTAATTGACTGAGCAATAAAATTTTGTTTGCAAATCCAATAAGTTTGTATTTTTTGTTGCATAATTTTCAATTTAGGTACATCTTTTTTGACATTCCACGTCCTGGAAAGAATTTTCCTTAAATGAGTTATCTTATTCAAATTTACATTTAGGTAATTCTTCAATGTATTTATGGTTCAAAAATTAATTTGAAATTTATCATGATTCATTGAGTATATTTTATATTCCCCTTCACTGTGATATCATAAGCCTACATCTGTCTTTCTTCAAGGATTGATGGCTCAAAATTTGCTTCAATTATTCATGAATTTATTCACAGTTGACAGGCAACCAAATCAGTTGAAAACCATTATTTTGTTATATCATAACAGAAAATCAATATAAAAACACTTCGAATAAGAAAAGATGATAATAATCTTATATACGAGTATAGTTTAACATCTTCAAGGACGAACAAGGAATAAAAAGAAATAAGTAGCAATATAGGAATACTACATGATATTTATCAAATAAGTAAGTAGACAAATTACAAATACTTAAAATTGATTATATGTAAATGTAAATACATAGTACTTTGAGAAATGATACGCAATTTACGTACATTAATATACTTTGTGAACTGCTCCCACAGGACATTCGAAAATAACTTTCAAGGACATAGGTACAAAAAAATCTACATTTGTATGTATGTAAGCAAAAATAATATTTTATATCTTTACTCAACGCAATATATAGCACGGGTTTCCTCCACACACAACAAAGCCTTTCACAATTTGTGTTCTTTCTCTTTTTTGTGTATATTTCTTTTTGTAGAAAGTCAATAATTGTGCGAATTTTGTTGTTAATGATGATGAATATGATTTTTTTTTCAAGGAAAATTATATACTAACAACAATACTGGAGAAAAAAGATAAAAATCTTTGCTTCACTTGATTCAGTCTTAATGGCTTAAGAATCCTAACAGCCAGCAGCAGCGTTTCTGGGATTATTATTCTTTAACCATCTGTTATAGGGATTTGCTTGATTTTATTTTTTAAATTTGAGAGCTTATTATCAGCCCATAAAAGAATGTTAACAAAGGAAAAATAATTTTGCTTAAAATGATTACAGACTTGTCAAGAGTGAATTCATTAAAAAATCTCAAAGATAATAATATTTTAATTTATAATTTGGCAGCTTACATAATATCTGTGGCCATAA
This sequence comes from Dasysyrphus tricinctus, assembly GCA_963921185.1. Classification (NCBI taxonomy): domain Eukaryota; kingdom Metazoa; phylum Arthropoda; class Insecta; order Diptera; family Syrphidae; genus Dasysyrphus; species Dasysyrphus tricinctus. The sequence continues at coordinate 35,515,301 of OY992531.1, forward strand.
GCAATAACCGCTTAAGTCTGAAAGTTATCTTTTTGGGAAAAGCACTTTAAACTTTCAATTTGATATTTGAAAAAATTCCAACCATCTATGTAACAAATTGATACATTTTCTTATAATATAGTTTTACTATTAATAGATAAACATTTTTTTGTTTATAAACTAGTTTGCAATAGTTATTGCCAAAAACATGTTTTAAGCTGTTATTGCTTATTTAAATAATTTACATCTCATTCGCTTACGTCACTTAAGCGGTTATTGCAAATCAAAATTGTAGTTCACTGGCATCTTATAACGATATAAGCTGTTTTTAAAAATTTTAATTCTTATATTTTTCATATGTAAGCTATTTTTGTAGAGAGGATATTAATACCTATAAGTTTGTTATAATGATACAAAATTAGTTTTTGTTTGTTAAAAAACAAAAAAATATGTTATGTATTGCTAAAAAGAGTTTCATAATCAACTTTCATAGGAAGTAAAGGGATCTTAATCAACTTCAATACATAAATTAATTGACATTAATGTATAAATACCTCGTTTGGGCATATTAAATATGAAGGGCGTACGCAAGGGGGGACAGGGAGGAGAGCTTGTCTCCTTAATAAAGATATATTACTCACATTTCATCCAATTTGTTTTCTTTTGAATCTCAAAGCTAGATTTCTTTTCTAATACTAATTTTTGAATGAGTTTCGCCTCCCTCCCTGATCGACATCATGCGCTCTCCCTTGGATAAAAGCTCAGGCTATTTTATTTGTACATCTAGATTTATTTGATATAGAATTCTGCCAATTTTTTGTTTGCTGTATCTTGCCAATTTATTTTTGCAACACAATTTTTTTTTGAATCTTCACTTCCACGATGATTTTGATTTCTATTAAGTGCAGAAGTCGAAAATGTCTTGGGGAATCTATTCTATTATTTTTCTCCTTCTACGACTGCATGATCTTGGTTCTTAGAACTTATGTTCTATTACTTAAATGGAAAAGCTAGCGTTCAGTTAGGTCTTCCAATTTTAAAGAATAATAAAAAGACATACTTTCCACAGATGAACCAACCATTACACAAGTAGCTGTCCCAAGGAAATTTAAAAATTTCTTTTGAGATTTAAAAAATTTTACTCAGGCCATTAGAATCGGTTGAATTATGTTCACAGTAGAACTCATGAATAATTGTGCTCAACGACAGATATTGTATTAAACTTTTTGCAAGTACCTAGTACTGGAAAGTTATTTGTAAGGGCTTCCACACTATCCGAATTACTCCTATTTATTTTTCTAGGTACTCAGGTACCTACTACCGATCAGTTTGTGTGAATTTCTTATATGAAGCCATATGTAACTTATTTTTAATAAGTGATCCTAGAAAACAAAGAAAAAGGAGTGGGCACGCCACCTGACGAACGAAATGTTCTCACGAATTCTTTAAAATTATTCGTCAGAAGCGGATGAATAAATTGGAATTCCAATAAACTTTTGAATAAAATTATGACTTTGAAGAAAATTAAAAATAATATTCTTCTGTTTTAGTGGAGCGAATGAATGAAGTTCAAATAAAGAAATTTAAGTGAGCTCTACTCCATATATTGCGTTTTGCCCAGGTACAACAATATCTAACTGATGAGCCCAACTGTTGTACCTGGGCGAAACGCATTATATGGAGTAAAGCTCAATTAAAATTCTTTATTTGAACTTTTGAATAAAATCCATTGATCTATTGTGACAATTTCTTTCACCTTCTGCCTTAGCAAATCCTCACACTGTAACTGCTTTTATAGTTACTAGCAGAATTTTTCGTAAGAATACGCATCCACTGTAGCCATAGCATGAGGCTCTTTTGCCTTAATATTCAGGTTTCTGTCCCATTCCCATCTGCGATCTGCACTAGGAAATCATCAGGTTAATCTTAGTTGAAATTAATTTCTGAAACATTTGAAATTATTAAAATCCATCGGATGGCATGAAATCATCTAAATTTTAGTTTAACAAGTATTGGACTAACATTTCCACCAAACATTTAAAAAAATATTTAGATTTGTTGTATATTGTTGTTTTGTATAAATCTGTACAATCATATGAGATGTGTCGATACAAATTTGCTTTAATTATTTTCTTTTGTTTAACAATAAGTGGTTGTCCCCGTTTTCCAGACATCTTTAACTTTAATATAAATTGAAACCTGTTTTAAATTTAAAAAAAAATCAAATTTATGATTCACCATTTTGAGAACATTCAACTCATACTAATTTATAAATTTTTGTTTGAGGCAGAAAAATTTGTTTTAAATTCTTCAATATTACAATCTGCAACTCAGTGTAATATTTCCCTTCAAAAAACACTTAAGTATATTGAAAATTACACCATGCATTGGAGATAACAGCTTAAGTCCATTTAATTCTCTGTATGTAAGAATTTTCAATTTGCAATAGTAGCTTAAGTAACATAAGATTTCTCAAAACACAAATACAAATTTGCAAAAATGACTTAATTAATTTTTGTAACAATGAAAATATATTTTTCGATTTGCAATAAGCGCTTAAATCGAAATAAGTTGTTTTTGACTCCAATATACATTTCTGGGTTTGGAGAGATTTTCAATTTAGAAAAGCAGCTTAAGTCGATATAAGCCGTTATTTAAAACTGCATTATATTATTTATGAATTCTTATTTTGAGTTAAGCGTTTATTGCATATGCTGCTTAGAGTGAAAATGACTTAAGCGGTTTTTTCATATTGGTTTTATTTTATGAAAAAAGGGCTTAAATTACAGGGGATTTTTTTCAACAGTGCAGTGGAACATTGAGAACATGAAAAAACAAAAAACTGACTTTTGTCTTAAATCGACTTAAGCGGTTATTGCTTGTGGCCACAGATATAAACATGAAAATGAAAATCTCCATATTTCAGAAAAACCACATACCAATAATCAATTTAGCTACCAGACTAGAGACTAGCAAAACGTCAAAATTTAATACACAGAAATCCATGTTTAAAGTCGTAACTTTAATATGTGAAATGACATTTCAGTGCGAGTGTTGCCTGTAGTACTATTTCATATTATGTATTATGTATAAATAAGTACTTAAATTTACTCGAATATTACTGTGTAATTTTATTAATATTTTCATAAAGTCTAATTTTGATAGAAAAAAACAATGATATTTTTGTATATAAATATGTATCTACATACACATAATCTACATACCTATGTATATGTAAATGTGAGGTTTGGTATATGTTTGATTTGGTTTGAATTTTTAACATTCTTTTTACATGAATTATTTAATAAACATTTTAGTAAGTTAATCAGATTAATTTTGCTTTTTAAAAATTACCATTTTTTTTCTTCAAACGTCTTGTCAAAAATATAACAAGGCACACTTCGAAATTAATAATGATATGAATAATAATAAATAAAACAGACAGGATCTTAGTTATATATCCGTCTCTTTTTGCCTAGTGTTTGTTTACTTTGCACGTGTCTGGTTGCCTCTTTTCTTGAAATAGATCCAGATAAAAAGCAGGATCCCATGTTGATTTTGTAATCACTTGTTAGAAATTGATCCGGATCAGATCATGTGGATAATAAAATGCGGCTAATGTCAATTGCGTCGTTTCTTTGCATTTTCAATCCGTTTGCATTTCAAAAGTCGGAGTGTTTTCATCTCATAATTTCATTTAGGAGTGCTCTTTGAACACAATGTAAACATACGTTAAGTAACTCTTTGGATTACTTATCACAGTGATACATACCTAAATGTTTTCGAAAATTGTTTGTCAATTCAGGAAGGTGGTCGTTTAATGTATCATTGGAATTAAAAAGGAGTGAAATGTCTCAAAAAACGTATGAAAACAACAGTATCGACTACTGATCCCTAAAATAAACCTTAAACAATATTCTAGTCCAAACCAAAGTTAAACTGATTCTCAAAACGAGATCGACTTAAGATATGCTCTTTCGACCATTTTGATTTTTGATTGTAACATTTAGACTGAAAATACCCACTGACAAAATATGCGAAATTATATATCACAGTGAAAAATGTCGACAGAAAATAATTTGTTTCCGTAGAAATTTCGTTCTAATATGTACATTGTACAAATAACAAAAAATTATGAAGTATATTCAAAATATGCATGTTCTTGTATAAGCTGCTGGAGCTGATGGCCTTGCGGCTGAGCTATTCAAAGCGGCTGGCGATGAATTGGTTAGGAGTATGCACCAGCTCATCTGTAAAATATGGTCGGAGGAAAGCATGCCCGATGAATGGAACCTCAGTATTGTTTGCCCGATCCTCAAGAAAGGCGATCCTCTGGACTGCACCAACTACAGAGGCATCAGTCTTCTTAATATCGCCTACAAGATCTTCTCTGCCGTACTTTGTGAACGCCTGAAGCCATTCGTCAACAACCTGATAGGTCCATATCAGTGTGGCTTTAGGCCAGGGAAGTCCACCATCGACCAAATATTCGCACTACGGCAGATCTTGGAGAAAACCCAGGAGTTCCAAATCGATACCCACCACCTTTTTATCGATTTCAAGGCCGCGTATGACAGCATCTATAGAGACGAGCTATATAGAGCAATGTCTAGTTTTGGCATCCCTGCCAAACTCGTCCGTTTGTGCAGGATGACGATGGAGAATGCACGCTGCTCCATCAAGGTCGGCAAAGACCTCACCGACACCTTTGATGTCAAAAAAGGTTTTAGGCAAGGCGACGCGCTGTCATGCGACTTCTTCAACATCGTTCTTGAAAGAATAGTGCAAAACTCTCACGTCAACACCAGAGGCACAATCTTTCAAAAGTCCGTCCAATTACTCGCTTACGCTGACGACATTGACATAATCGGACGAACAAAGCGTGATGTCAGTGGTGCTTTTGTGAGCATTGAGAAGGAAGCCAAGAAGATGGGTTTAACGGTGAATGAAAGCAAAACAAAATATATGCTGTCCACAAGAAAGAACACCCAACACCGACGTCTCGGACAGAACGTCACTATAGACAGCTATAATTTTGAGGTAGTCAGAGACTTTGTCTACCTAGGATCCGCTATAAACTCAGCGAACGACACCAGCGCTGAGATCAAACGAAGAATTACTCTTGCCAATCGCTGTTTCTTTGGGCTAAGAAGGCAATTGAGAAGCAAAGCCCTCTCTCGAGCAACTAAACTGTCCCTGTATAAGACGCTTATCATCCCGGTCCTGATGTATGGTGCAGAGGCATGAAAACTGCTAACAGTGGATGAGAACGCGTTAGGCTGTTTTGAGAGGAAAATTCTCCGGGTGATTTTTGGTCCCGTCTGCATAGATGGGGAATGGAGAAGAAGATACAACAACGAACTGTATGGGCTGTACAGCGACACCGACCTAGCCACAAAAGTGAAAAGCCAACGACTGAGATGGCTGGGTCATCTAGAGCGAATGGACACCAATGCTCCGGCCCGGAAAGTCTTTGAATCCAACCCCGTGGGACAACGCAGTAGAGGTGGACAGCGTAAAAGGTGGCGCACGCAAGTGGAAGAGGACCTCAACCAACTTGGCGTGCGAAACTGGAGACAGCTAGCTAGAAACCGAGCCGGCTGGAAGAAGCTTGTTGGTTGAGGCCCTGGTCCACCCCGGACTGTAGCGCCACCTTAAGTAAGTAAGTAAGTTCTTGTATAATGCTTATCAACTATATATGTACATAAAACAAAATTGAAACCGTCCAAACTCTTCAAACAAATAACGTACTATGGTACTGAAAAAGTTACTGTTAAAAAAGAATACGGCAATACTTATCTCCACTCTTTGAAAAAAAAAAAATAAATTGAAAATCATCTGTCATTTTGCCGAGCTAAGGGAAAGATTTTAAATCGTAAAACAAGTGAAAAAGCTTATTAAACTAAATAAAGAAGTGTAAAAATATAATTTTAGTGAACAAATTGAAATACTACATATATTGAATAAAATACAAAATAACATGCGGTGCCACGCTAAATCCTGTAAAATCGCCTAAAACAAAAAGTGTACAAACATTTCACAAGTGTTATCCAATATTTCTACATAAAGTAATGTGAAGTGATGGTTTTTAGTTTATCAAATTATCGTAGAATACTTTAAAATCCATATTTCCTAATATTTTGCTTTAAAAAAATCATATTAAGTTGTAAATAAAAATATATTCCAAGCCAGCGATTTTGCTGAGATTCATCTGTCAAATGAGAAATTCTCGTCCAGCCGGGACAGATTAATTTTTCTTGGTGATGGCAAGGCGCTTAAATTCGTTTAGCGCCTGTAGTACAGATTTAATTTCAACGTTTTGAATAAAATATTCTTAAATGTCTTTCTGCTGTTAGCTCTATTTATCATGTCAGTTTTGTATCTTCGTCAAGAAGTTTTATGTCATTTTAAAAATATTCTACGATAATGTATTTAAAACATCACTTAACATAACTTTATGTAAAATATGATAAAACTTACTGTGAAATGAAAAAATTGTTCATTCCGTATTATATGTATGTATGTGTTTTTACATTATTTAATGTAGCACCGCATGTAGTCTTATAAATTTTTGTACAGTAAAGTATTGCAAGTATTCAGTCTGTATGTTTGAAAATATTTTTTTTACTATTTTAACGATTTAAAATCTCTTTACACTTTCTTATAGCGCGGCAAAATGACGAAAGCATTTCAATGATTTTTTTGTTTTCTTTTTTTGAAATCTTTTCTTTCCTTAGACGCCCCACCATACGGCCGTGTAACTGCACGCCGACCCTGAGTCAATGCATGCGTGTTCGTGTATTTCTTCTTCTACGTATTTACTTGTGTTATTGTAGTGTGCGGTCCTGTTTGATGGAATTTGATGCAAATTGTAGTAGATTCAAGGGATGTCTGAGTATTTTGTTAGCAAAAGGGTAAAATTGTTTATTGGTAGCATTCTTTTTAAGCACCACATTTTATTTTAACCTCTCAGTTAGTTAATAGTCGACATTAGTGTTTGATTATTAGTAGGGCCCATTATTTCTACATAAATTTATACGTACAGTATGTGTACGTACATACATACATAATTTAAATGTAAATTTCTTCTTTTCGTTTTATCAATAATTTCATTATCTAGTGAAAAACAATTTACTTCTTTTTCGCCTTGAAACTGGTCGGCCTCTCTCTGCAACTCATCGACCTGACTTCAAAAAATTAAATATGTTTTGATTTTGAAAAGTGAATAAATAGACCTGTTAAAAGAACAACTACGTTCAAGGGTTTTTATTATTAAATATATTTGTTTGATTCATAAGCATGATTTAAAGTGAAAATGCTACTAAATTCACAAATGCATTTCTGACTGAATGGTCACACTGGCCACTTTTCAATATTTTTCGTATAACTCGGAAACTTTGCCGAGTTTGATAATGTTAAACTTAAACCTTTTTGTTTAAAATTAAATTCCTTATCAAAATGGATGGTTTGAAAAATGTATTAAAAAAATTTAAGCAGGAAAAGTTAGAAAAACAAACAACATAAGAAAAAAACAAAAAATCGAAGATTCTAAAACTTTTTTCTAAATTGGGCATAGTTTTTTTCGGAGCAGAGATAGGTTGAAAGCATTTTCAATAAAAATAAAGAAGGAACTGAAATATTTAATATGACATGTTCAAAAAGTACTTTTTATTAAAAATTGATAGATAACCGTTCAAACTTTACCATATCTTACAATTTTTTGCAGTTTTTTCCCGAAACACCGATTTTTGTTACTACTTATATGACAAACTAAACAATCCTTACACATAGTGCCAAGTGTTATATTAATCGGCCTAGCCGTTTAGTTTGTAGGTCTGAAAGCATTTAAAAACAGCCAGAAAATAAAATGACCTACTTCTTAAAAATATTCTCAATAATCTTAATAGTCTAGGATCCCGCCTAATAGGCAACCTACCCTCATAAAGGTAACAGATGAGCGGTATACAGTTTTGAAGGTAGTGTCTAAGAAAACAGTTTTTTTAATTTTATTTTTGAAAAGAAATTTCAAACTTGATTGATAATTGATTTTAAATATTATTGGATTCATTTTTATTTCTTTTGTTAAATGAAGTTGTTTTGGTCCCAAATATTTTTTCTTTTTTTGTGTCTTATCATTAAAAATAAGATTCCTAGCTTCTTTCAATACGTAATAGCCATCCTACTCAAAATTTCAATCAAATCTGTTCAGTAGTTTGAGCGTGATTGACTAACAAACATCCAAACAAACAAACTTTCACATTTAGTATAATATTAGTAAGATGTGATTTTTTGAAATTCAAAATTTTAGTAGGGTAAATGAGGGTAAGCAAAGAGAAACGTCTAAAATCTATTTTCCAAACGAAAAATAATAGAAAGTATTTTTCTCTTGTGATCGGTAGATTTTTAAAATACAAGAAAATCAGAATGAAAATATGTATGAAAAATTTTTCTATATTTCTTGAAATATAATAAAGAAAATGTTACCCGTATTTTTCATATTTTATATTTAGTGAAGTGAATTTTTGTAATTTGCACATTAATAATAATAGCTAGGCAACCCTATGCCTTGACCACTTTTCGACAGGCAACCCATGCGCAAACTGTTATTTTAGGTACTACCTAAAAACCGAGGTACTGCCTCTTGTGAGGAACTGACAAATCCTCCAAGACTATACTTGTCATGAATAATTGCTTCTCATCTAGCCATTCGGACTCGGCAAAAAAACTGTAGGTCCCCTCCATTCTCACCAACAACACGCACACAGGAATGGTTGAGAGTTGTTAGTCACTAGGCCCTGGCTCTCCACGAGCTGTTGTGCCCCCAATTTATTTATTTACAAAACTGTATACCGCTCATCTGGTACCTTTTTAAGAAAAATTTTGTTAACTATTTTTTTGAATTATTAAAAGTTGCTAAGCATACATTTTCACAATTTTTTTAGTAGGTCGTTCTAATTTAAGCACATACAAAAACATTTTTTTTTAAATCATAGGAGCTATTTTTAACAAAAAAAATACTTTGCTCAACGATAATTATTTGTAGGGAAGGATCCCTTAAATCCCTTTTTACATTTTTAGAAACCTCTGTATACAAAATAAAATGCATGACTAGGTCTTATGTTCGAGAGGCTGAGAGTTTAAGAATGATGTATTATAAAGAAATAGAAATCATGAAATTATAATTCAAAATAGCTAAAACAACTCTTTTGATAGTTTGAAGTGAAAAAAGAACGTCATTTTTATTCTTAATCGTTGGAGCTGTTTTTTAGTAAAATAATTTTTTATAAGTAAATTATTAAAACATTTGTAAGGAAACATTTTGGCAAAAAATAAAATAAAACTGAAATTTCAAAAAAAGTTGTCAACCCGTTCTTTAGATATTGAATTTTCCAAAAAATAATTTGAAACTTTTTGTGAAAGTTAAAAATTTCCTTTTGGAAAATTTTGCTATGCAATATTATTTGAACTTTTTTGAAATTCATATATGTATAAAAAAATAATCTTAATTCGTTCAGCTGACAATGAGAAAATTCATATAAAAAAAAACATTCTATGCGAGGTACTACTAGTAGCTTCTCAGTGTAAAATTTAAAATTTTTTGAGTAGATCACACTAGTTTGAACATTTATAAAAAGTTTAATCAAAATTGTAGCAGTTGTTTATGAGAACAAAATATTTTCCTTAACGGTTTTTTAACTTTTGAAAGGTAGGTACCATTATTTTTGCATAAAAGAATTGATCATGTCGTTTTCGAAATATTTGATTTTCAAAACATATTTTTAAAACACTTGAAAATCTCCACTATCAAATCAAACATTTTTTTTTTTAAATATTGGTACGCAATACTATTTATATTTCTTGGAAGCTTCTGTATAAAAAAATTATATAAATTATTTATATCGTTTTGATGAAAATCAAAAATAAAGAAATGGTTCCTTGGAAGGCACCATTAATAACCATTTTTTGGAATACAGATTCCCAGTTAAATGTAGACTTTACTTAAAGTAATTTATTGGAATTTTTTTCAAGAAAAGTTGTGGAGCCTTTTTTGAGAAAAATAAGATTTTGTAAAATTGTTAAAAATATTTTATTAAGAATAAAAACGTAAATAATTTAAAATTAATTATTTTTCCAAATAGCTTTTTATGGCCTTTAGTCCTACAAATTGGCGTTTCGTTCGGCTTACTCACTTGAACTCATCAGTGACATAGTGAGGGCTTTGTCAGACGCAATTTGTTTTAAGTTCAGTTCAACTTACATGAATTTTTCAAGTGCACAATTAATTCGAATGGGATGAACAAAAAATATGAAGTTGCACTGCAGTTTGTTTTGACGTTTGAATTTGAATGTATTAGTGCTTCTGGAGTGGATTCTGACTTCAAATCAAGAAGCGAAATTCTCTTCTCAGAATCATCAGAAGAGGATTTTTGTGCCAATGGAATGGTTTCTGAAGACTTCTGGACGCTTCGGAATGCTTCTGGACGTCCAATGGAAAACGACAATAGATAGACAGACAGACAAAATTGTGAGATTCACTCCTTTCGTCTTCCCTATCATCGTAATGACAAGTCTGATCAAATTTTCGAGCAAATTTTTTTGTACGAATGTATGTATAACTTGCCATATAGCTAGTACCTATTAAAATTAGAACTAAGAAAATTGAAATGTTTCATGGTTTTTGTTGGTTTTTGTTTTATAAAGTTTTTTTAAACCATCCATTTCAACAAGAAATTTAATTTTGAAAAAAAGTTTTAAGAGTTAAATTGTCAAATTTGGCTTTGCTTCCGAGTGATATCAAACATATTGAAAAGTGGCTAGTGAATTTAAAGGCATTTTCGGTTGGGTCAAACAAACATATTCATTAATAACAACCCTTGCACGCAGGCGCGGATCCAGGATTTTGTTCAGGGGGGGGGGGGGGGCAATTTACGTGAGTTTCCAAAGTCTAGATGAGATCTACAGAAAATTTGATAACACTTCATACCGCTCTACATGCCTGATCACACAAGGCAATGTGAGTTGATAAGTTTGAAATTTGAAGAAAGCAATCAACTCTTTCATAACTGCCTGTCTAGAACAGCGGGTACTTTGAACTTTGTGAATTGAAATTTTGCAGTTTGTAGCTTTAGCATGGTGTCTTTACAGTGTTTTTGAGTTCCCTCTGGATCTACGTAGTTGGACAATTATGCTCAGAAAATATAATGGCAGTGGTATGTTCCTATCCAGACACGTGAATTTCTAGCCTCTTCTTAAGCTGGAACAACCTAACCTAACTTTTCCAGGAAAAGACCGTTTTTGAGAACGTCATCAGCATCAAAAATGTATTTTGCAGAATGTTCTCAAATGCAAACTGCAAAAGTTTTCTGTTCAAAAAGGCAAATACAAGTCTTACTGCATAAGTATTGTGTACAATAATGCAGTCACATGTTCGAAAATCATGTGTGGTGCAATTCTGCAGTAAAAAAATCGAGTTGGCAACAAAAATATTGAGAAGCCAGAGAACGTGTTCATAAACATCAAATGCGTTTGCAAGAAAATTCAAGGACGTTGATAAAAAAGATTTTTTGTAAAAAAATCATCGCATTAATTTGACAACAGCTGTATTTTAGCTAAACTAAAATTATTATAGATGAAAGCCGAGATGAACCGTATCGTTTGCTCTGATGCCTTCGTCCATCGATACAAAACCAAACTTTTCGACATTGAAATAAAACAATAATAGAAAATACAAAGAAAAAACCATCGATTGTGACTTAGCCATCGTTAAGTTTTAATAAAAATGTTTCATATAAGCTCAAAACATCGTTTATAAAGTTGCCAGACTCATGCAGTTCGATACAATAACAATATTCGCGTCGAAAAATGACGATAATTTGACAATCGAATTGACCAAAAACAACTATCCTTAGGTGCAAAAGTTCCACCCAACTTCTCTTGGGCAGTGACTGTTGTAGTCGTTTCCTGGTTTCTCACCAATCTTCTTCGTTGGATTCGTACTCTTCGCCAGTTTAATAATACGGAACACGGAAGGTCCACGAAAGTGACAAAATCCTCACGAATACTTAAATACAACAGACAGAAACGTATCTTATGTCTACAGATGTGTAACACGTCTGCAGGTATCGCTGCGTACAGCGCCAAACTCGAAACACATGTGCATACTCTTTAGGTGCGTGTGCGTATACATTTCATCAGAGTAAAAAGACGGCGAGCAGCTCTGAAGAAGTTCTCGAGAGTAAAACTCGAAAGTGGACGCAGATACAGCCATGAAATAAGCTCACCAGAGGAAAAGAAAGATATCCGAGAGTCACTCTCGAGAGTTTTCTAGTGAAAGTACTCCCTCAATGGAAACGCACATTTAAATATTTATCATAAAAGGAACTCTATCACCCTTTTAGTATGAAATGTTTTGGTAGGTATTTCTCAATAACTTTTATACACAAATGTATTTTATTACTTCAACTTTAATAAGATGTCCTTATCCTGTATATCCGAGCATTGGAAGCATAGGAAGAAATATTTGAAGCTAATTAAATCGACGTAATTTAAATTACATTTTTTTTTAAATTAAAATCAACTTTAAGGTTGAAAATTTAGATAAGTGCCCCTGCTGCCTCTCCCGTTACATTCAATTATAAAAAACCACAAACAAATTTGTAAAGGATGGTTAGAGGTGGAGCAATAACTTTTTTTAATCATTATTTTTCGAATTGTGAGATTTTTCATTCACAGAATTTTAAAAAGTGAAAATTAAATCGATTTGGGATTCAACCTGCTCCATAGTATGAAATAAAATGTTATGCAGTAATCTAGCTTGACATTTATCTTTTATTTAAAGACCCTAACTTTGAAGATCGGACATATAAAACCGAAGTTATAAGCTTTCCACTCAGTCGATTTGAGGGCTTTTTTTACATAGCGGAAATCAAAGGGCACGGTAGTGCCCAGCCAAGTTCGCGGCACTACACCCTTTTTACAGGAACAAACTCAGGCGATTTTCAACCCCCCTCTAACTTCAGTACCAATAAAGTCAGAAACTTCAAATTCGGAGTATTTGCTGAACTGATTGAACACAGGTGGCTCACCAAATTTCAACTCTTTAGCATTAGTAGTTCCCAAGATATAGGACTTTAAAATTCGCAAAAACCGTAACTGACTGACTCACTGACTCACTGACAGATCATCAAAATTATGAAGCACTTCCCGACATCGTAGAAACTTGAAATTTCGCACAACGGTAGGCCTTGTGGTACATACAAAGGAAAAAATCGAAAATCTGCAATTTTCTATTCAGGGGGCGTGGCATCCACCCACTTTCTTAAATATTCTATAAATTATATGGAGCCTTTCCGATTGTTGTAGAACAATGAAAATTGGTAAGTTGGTAGGGTTTGAGGTACTTAGAAAGAAAAAAATTGAAAAATTGGAATTTTGCATTCAGGGGGCGTGGTATCCACCCACATTCTTAAAAATTCTTATAAATTATTTGGAGCACTTCCGATTGTTGTAGAACGATGAAAATTGGTAGGTCGGTAAGGCTTAAAAAACTTAGAAAGAAAAAATTGAAAAATTAGAATTTTGCATTCAGGGGGCGTGGCATCCACCCACATTCTTAAAAATTCTTATAAATTATATGGAGCACTTCCGATTGTTGTAGAACGATGAAAATTGGTAGGTCGGTAGGACTTGAAGTACTTAGAAAGGAAAATTCGAAAATTTGGAATTGTCCATTCAGGGGGGGGGGGGTGGGTAGCCATCCACCCACTTTATCAGAATTGCTATTATTTGTATGGAGCACTTTCGGTTGTCGTAGAATTATGAAACTTTGTAGAGCGGTAGGGCTTGGCTTTCACCTGACAAAATAAATCTTTGCAAAAAGGAGTGAAATCACAACAAAAACATAAATGTTAAAAAAGGAGCCAAGTTCTTATGTGTACAAGAAAAGTGTGCGTAAAAAGTCAGCCAAAATAGTAATGAGATCTAAAATATATGCCAAGTTTTATGTTCATGAAGTTTAATATCAAATATCTTAAGAAGAGTATTATCGAAACAATTCCAAATCATGACAGAAATTTGGTAATTAATGATTACTGATTAAAATTTGGTGGATTTACTTGGCAAGTTTTCTCTTAAATACTTACTTAATCACAAATTTAAAATGTATGAAAACTTGACCAGTGAACCCACCAAATTCTAATCAGTAATCATTAATTACCAAATTTCTGTCATGATTTGGAATTGTTTCGATATTACTCTTCTTAAGATATTTGATATTAAACTTCATGAACTTAAAACTTGGCATATATTTTAGATCTCATTACTTTTTTGGCTGACTTTTTACGCACACTTTTCTTGTACACATAAGAATTTGGGTTCTTTTTTAACATTTATGTTTTTGTTGTGATTTTCTTAACAGAATTTGTTCAGCCATCGGCCAACGCACAACCACTCATTGCACGTATAACTAAAGAACCTTTTTTTGATAACATTTATTAAATTCATATTATATGCTTTGTTTGTTCTTGCCCAGGGGGGGGGGGGCAATTGCACCCATTATACCCGCGCCTGCTTGCACGTAATTGTTCCTTTATACCCTTCCATTTCAAAGAACATTGTAAATAAATATTATCAACACTAAAACGAAAATACGGGAATAGATTTTGAATTTAGCTGTGTGTGGTACCTAAATTAAAGCATGCGAGAAAAACTCGAAATTATGAACAAATTTCAGTCAAATGTTTATGTGTTTGCTGATGTAAATTATTAAATTTCTCGTCTCACAATGAAGGAAAATGGCTATAAAAGTTGGCATGAATTTAGATGGTAGAGCTGGGAACTTAAAATTTTGAATTCTTTGTTCTAAGAATAATATTTGTATGTGTGTTCATATTTCCATACCCACATTTTGACACGCCCACTAAAACGTCCATTTATTTATTTGTATAGTTATCTATACATATGTCAACTTTGTGTTTCCGGTTTGTCAGTACTTTTGAAAATGATTATCGGATATGTTTTAGAAAATCAAAACCGCATAGCAAAATTGAAAACACAAGTTTTCTATATATGTAAATATAAAATTTTTGTTTGTTTTTTTGTTTGTGTTTGTTAAAAATCTTTGTAAATAAATACTATTATAGTTCTCAGTGTCCAATGCTATAATCAATTTTTAGTTATAAAAGAAACCAATAAAAAACAAGTAAAACTAACCAGTGAAAGTAACCAGTAAAAGTAACCAACCAAGCAAAGTAGCAAATAAAAGTAAATATTTAAAAAAAACGAGAAGAAAATGCGCGCAACTTAAATTTTGTTTTAAAAAGATCAAGGCTTCTTCAAAGTTTCACTGGAATATTTATTTCCTTTTCCATTTATTCTATGGAAAATATCAATTATCCTGATGGACACGTCAGTCAGCTTATAGAATGAAAAAATGAAATTCCACCGTAATTGGTGTGTTCACAATCCTTCTTCGAGTTTCGCTTTGAGTTATAATAATTTAAATAAATAAAACGAAAAACTCTGATGCTTTCATTTATTACAAAGAAAAATTTTCTGTAAAAATAAATTAATTCGTTGGAATTGCTTTCACTTTGCAAACAATTACAAAGAAAACTTCATATACCCAGTTTTCATTTATCTCACAAGAATAACTAAATAATTTAAAATACAGAAATGGATTGTATGGACTTGCCCTTGCGGTTCAAAGCTATGACATGCAGACATGACTAGGCATTGAAAATTGAATAATTACATTCTCAAAAAAACACAAAAAATGCAGTTAATTTGCAATTATGTATTTAAGAAATTTGAGATTTGAAAAAGCTTAATGAAAATCATTGGAGGTGGTTATAGGAAAATTAAAACAAAAACAAATTATTGTAAGGCAGCTGCCCGACCTAGATGAGTTAAACCAACAATTTGAATTTCTCCGTTAGAGAATCACATAAAAATGCTCTGTACCGAATTTGAAGCCGTCCGTCCGTTTAAGCTTTAGATCAATATATAGCGGACGCACAGACGCACAAACGCACAGACATACAGACATATAGACACACCAGTACACAGACAAACAACGACCAAAGGTCGGTTTGCCTTAAAACCGATTTTTTAGAATTCTTCAACATCGTGTAATATTTTGATTGAATAAAACCTTGATTTTAATTTATATGAAACCAAGACTTGGCCCTTAGATCAAGTTAAACAAAAAATAAACATTAAATAAAAAAAAATATATTTAAAACGTTCCTTTCAAACAACCTAGATAAAAGTCAATTAACCCTCCTCAGCCCAAAAGTTATATACGTAAGAAATTTCTACATAAAGAACGTCACGTTCTGAGCCAAGTTTCTATAACCCTCCTGACTTCTTTTTGAATAAAAAAAAAAGAAGCCTCATCTATTCAGGCGCAGCAAGAAGCAAATAAATGTCTATGACTTTAGGCGTTGATGAGCAAAAAATCTGTTAAATAGAAAAAGTTTAACACACAAGTGGCGAATCGCACTCTTTTTCTTAGTTTTTGTATTTTGTTTTTTTTTGGTCTTACGAACCAAACTCCCCTGAGATCTTTTTGCTTTTATAAAGAATGTTTGAATACGTTTAAGGTTAATTTATCTTTTGAATTTTGTGCCTTAACCCAAACTCCATGGCGGAATGCATGGTTGCCAAAGAAGGGCTTCAATTATCTTGAAAAAACTAGTTTCATACATTTCACCTAAATCCAGTAGTTTGAAAAACCTTCTTTGACGAATAACATTCAATATTTCCTCTGATTTTGACATCTGGCAACCTTAAACAGGGTACAGGGGTAGTGAATCCTGAATGCACTTTGTTCATCATCTAGATATCTTCAATGCAGTGGTTGGTTGCATCCAGTATATGTTCAAAAGGGGTGTTCGAGTGAGAGAGACGAGTGGTTGTTGCAGGAGCAGATTGAATAAACGGGACAAGTTAAATCGGGGCAATGTTGTTTACACGTAAATAAGCAAAATCTATGTCACTAGGTTTTCTGGGGGTTCGGCAAGGATGAGAGGAGATGTGATAATGCGATGCTATATATGATTCAGAGTGAAAAAACTGAATGTGGAGGTTGATTTGAATATGGCTTGGCCAACTCAGGACAGCGACAAGTGGGCAATGGCAAAAGAAAGTGATGAAACCTACCTTTACTATATACCTCATGATGACACCACACCACTTGACCTCAAAGTATTTGACTCCGGTTTGTTCTGTGATGTCAGGATGGATTTTTGGTTTTTATTGAAGTTGAAGATGAGAAATGAATGAAACATTCAAGCGTGGCCAGGTGTAGAGGGGGAGGCTTTGGATGGGAATGCCATTTCGGTAAAAGTACCACATTTTATATTTATTAAGTTGTTTTCTATAGATTTAAGAATTTGGTTTTCATTTTATTTTGCTCGATTTGTTTATTTAGAGAAAAGTGAGTACATGCTATTTGATATGAAAAACGTGATATTTGGCTGAAGAAAGTGGAAGCTTGAAGTTTGGCAAAGACAAATACATTTCTGTTCTCAAATATTAATTAAAATTAAGACATCTAGAATATGGTGAAAAACCCTTCTTTATTAATATATGAACTTCAATAGGAACGATGATTTTGGCTGAAACTATGTATCATGAGGTTCATTTGGTGAGTAAAAATAATTAAGAGTTTTCGTTATACTGAAAAAAGAAATTTCAAATAGCCTTTTTTTAGTAAGAATAATTTTAAAAAAGCAGAATTTTTAATTGAGCTCTCGACTGTAGGAATATTGGAACTGAACCTAGATTCTGATTGTTTTAGCCATTTAAACCGATGAATTTGACGCAACCCTCCAAAATTTTTCGTCTTTCACTTGCGGAAGTAGCAGGTTTTGTGCCGCTTTTCATATCGATACCATCTTTTATTTATTTTTCAAATAATTAAAGGTCAAAGGAAGAGATTCTGTTAATTTTTTCTGAAATTTGATGTCCCGTTTGTCCTTGATCATGAAAACTATAAATTCCTGCGTACTCAACCGCGCCAAGAGCTTTTCCTCCACCCATTGTCCACTTTTTCCCAATTTTGTTGTATCATGTCAAAGAAACCATGATATAAAACCCAAAAATAGCTTTAAAAGGGCTGACCTTTAACTAGTTCAAAGCAAAAGTGATGATGAAGGCGGAGTACCTATTCAAATAAATCAAAAAAAGGGCTGCGATTTGCACATGAATTTCAAGAAATGATAATAAAACGTGTAATAACTCGCTCTTGAATTGGATGTTTTCTCTAATGCCATTTACAAAAATTCATTTAGTCCGCTCAATTCGGAGTTATAACGGTTAATCGCACTCGAAATTTTTGAACCTATTCAAATGAACGGGAGTGTATTTAAGTTTGTTAATCTTTCATATCCCCCCTTTCCAACACTTTGAAAGTAGGTTTTTAGTCAACTCTGCATGTTTGTTAATCTTTCATATCCCCCCTTTCCAACACTTTGAAAGTAGGTTTTTAGTCAACTCTGCATGTAATATAGTAGATTGTGAAATTCTACGTCGACACCATCTTTAAATTTTATTAATAAAAATATTGTTTCCAAAACGACTTTTTTCCACCCCCTTCCCGCAAGGGGAGGGGTGGGAGAAAAACAATAATGTGGTCCTATGGTTTCAAGGGTGCTGAATCCAACGGGAGTTCTTGGATAATCGTCCGACCCTTGGTTTTAACACTATAAGCAACATTTCGGAATTGTGGCAACCCTTCTCTAATCCTTCTGACAGTGTTGCCATCTTGGCAACACTTCTTAAAAGTAAAGTTAGGACATGAACTATTAGTGTGCTAAAGCTCAACCCGTCTGGTCGAAATGAAAGGTATGCCCTCGTATCGTGCACTAACGCCCCTACTATAAGATTACATTTCAGATAAAAACTTTTAAATAAAATCAAAATATAAATAAATAAAAATAAATCAATTGAGAAATATTTTTTATTATTTTTCCACCTTCTTCTATAAGACTTCTAAATTGAGTCCAGTAAGTGTTTTTCAGGACAGCTGAATCTACTCCGTAAAAGTCCAATAGGAGCTTAAAAAGTGCCCCTTTTCAACTCTTTGGATTATTATATAATGCTTATATGATTGCAACAAATGATTATGAGAAGCTTTTTCGGATGATTATAGGGGCAAAATTGTTAGTTGGGTGGGAGAGAGCTGAGGTACATCTCCAGAAACGATACACGATGGATGGCGCATAAGAGCAGTCGAGGCCCTATGCCCTGCAAAGGGAACCTCACGGACGTAACAGGTCCGAGGATCCAAGAAAATAAGCACAACACTACCTACTTTCTACAATTATTATCTATGTATTTCAATCTTCAATTTTTCAATGTAAAAAATTGGATAATTTTTCGAATCTTATCATCCATCATCCATTTCTTCAACATTTTGTTAAAAACAAAAAAATAAATAAAATTAAGTTTCAAAATAAGCCGATAAGTTTTACTTACCTATAGCCAATTTGTTCACAAAGTTATAACCCTCACTGGTAATTTTTCCAAAGTAAGTACAAACTCATATCTGTATCAGCTCATTTCCTTACATAAATAGTTCTGTCAATTTGGTGCCCAGTGTTATTTATGACAAGCTGGGCCCTAAAAACAGCTAGTACCTGGTTATTATGCTAATTCTTCGTTCTTCATAGGGTACTCAGATTTTTACTTATTGATTTCTTTATAGAAGAACTAGGTCCTAATCCTGTCAAATTGGTTTCGAGCATTAATTTGAAAATAGTAAGGACTTTGAATACGACAGTCTAGTGGAGTTAATATCTGAATGCGAGAAATTTATTTTGTTCTTTTGTAGATTTTGCATATTTTGTTGAGTTTTTTTTATTTTTTTTTTTTTGGAAAATCTTCTTTTTATTTAATTTGAACTCAAAAAAGAATGTTGCTATTGCAAAGCTTTGAAAAGAAGTCAACGTTAAGTATTGTTTTTGTTTTCATTTTGATGATGATTACACAATGCTTAACACAATTTGATCCTAATATTGATTTGTAAGACTAAAATATTTTGGTTTGAAATAACGATTCGATGAATCAATTTGAAACTATGAAATTAATCTGCAAATCTACAAACCAAAATAGTTTACCAAAATATCACAAAAAGTCGTTCTTAAGTACTTTTTTTAAACTAACGATGAACGTTAAGAAATAATCTCTAAAAATATCATATGGATCGTGTTAAGAGTTTATTCAAATTTTCAAAACTATCGTTGGATTTTGTATCCCGCCACTATATACTAAGATATTGGTGATCAAAGACAGAATTATGTAAATTTTGTTATGGAAAGTCAGATGTCACATGCAAAAAAAAAAAACTAGTACCACAACATCAACAACAAAATTAACTATAACTGAATAAACAAGTTATCTGATCAAAAGGTACATTTGATATAATAAAACAAAAATCCAAGAACTATTGACTTTCAATCAAGTTCGTAAAACCATACAAAATGATTCGTTCTCTCGTGAAAAGTTCATGGAACTTTATTTTTGATTCAATCGTGAACCCTCTTTTTTTGGCTCTTTTAAAATAAAATTTGTTTTCACGAACGAAACAAATCTGTTAGGATCTGTAAAGTATGGTTCGTTCCCGAATTTATCATGCGAGAACTTTTAAAGATCCATCCATTTAAGAAAGAAAATTAAGTTTTATGAAGGAGAAAATTTCGAAAGGACGAAGTTACGCAAGATAAAGTATCGAAACACAAAGTTTCGGAAAGAAAAAGTTTCGAAAGCCTTGGAACTTGGTGGTTTCTTTAGAAATTTCAATGAAATTGACTCTTGTGATGGGTGATACAGAATTAAATAAGATAAACGACTGGGTCGCACGCATCTAATTGGTCTTATGTAAATGAGCCTGAGGGCTTTACAAAAATTGTATGTAAAGACATTGAAATTATGAGAGGCAAATTTTTAAAAGCTTGAATTACGGTATTTAAACTATTTTAAACAACTTTTTTGATAGCTTAGCGTGAAAAAGAAGAACGCCATCTTGATTCTTGATTGAATATAATTGTATGAAAAACATTTAGAATTGTTGGAGGACGTTTTTAAAAAAAATGTATTTCTTATATGTACATATATCAAATTCTTAAAACATTTTAATGGACAAATGTTAGTATTCCAATCGTAAGTAGGTATTTATTTATGTGCATATAAAAAGTAAATTCCAAAAAAATTGTCAACCCGTTTCTGAAAAATCGAATCTTAAACTTTTTTTTAAATTCAAAAATTTCTTTGTGGAAAATTTTCATATGCAATTTTTTTTCGAGTTTCAAGTTATTTGAAAGGAGAATGGGTATAATTATATGAGTTCCGTCCCATCGTTGTAACACTTTATGAACTACATATATCATTGAAAAGGTTTCAATGAGTACTTTTTTTGTTTGTGAGGGCATAACCATGTATCTCGTGCAGGGAAAGTGTTAAAGCCATTAATAACTGTTGCACTACAATATAACACTTTCCCTGCACAAGTGCGCCCCAAGTGTTGTAACATCTTCTGACCAATGTCATTGGAAAGGTCTTAATGCATGTTGTGTTTTGTCGCGTATAAGCTTAAATTTGTATCTCATGCATGGAAATTGTAAAACCCATGATAATGTTTGCACTGCACTATAAATCTTTCGCTGCACAAGTTGCGTCCCAAGTGTTGTAACACCTTCTGACCTAATCAATGGAAAGGTTTCAATGAGTGATATTTTCTCTTTCTTGGTATAAGTCTGTATAGCGTGCAGGGAAAATGTAATTGACCTTAATTGCTATTGCACTGCACTATAACTCTTTCCATGCGCTAGTTGTGTCCTAATAGGCTATTGATTATGTCCTTAAAAACAGGGCAATAAGGAAGTAAGACGTTCACGGAATTTTATTGTAAAAATCATCAAAGGGGTCATTGAAGATGAGAAAACTGTGGAGTGCTATTAAATTGGAGGGTGCATTTTTGAGAGGGGGGTGCAAAAGCACCCTTTTCGGTTTTTTGCATATAACTCGAAAACGAAGCAAAATTTCGAGATAATTCTCAAAACCTTTTTTGTAGAGAATAAAATTTACCGTCGAAATGGATTTTTGAAAAAAAATTTTTAGTTAGCTAATTTTTAAAAAAATCATTGCAAAAAAATGTGAAAAATCGCATTTTTTGGTTGTTTTTACGTATTTGCTTATAACTTTCTTACTAGCAGAGATAGGTATAGGCATTGCTTCATATAAAAGAAAGATAATTAATTCTTTAAAATGAATTTTTAAAAAAATGATTTGAATAAAAATCGACCGAGAAATAGTCGTTCAAACTAGGCTGATGTAAAGTTTTTAAAGCTTTATAAATGGCATTTTTGACTATTTTGATGGACTTGTTAGATTATACACTCAAACTGTGTGTATTAGGGAGTCATGACCAGTTGAGTCAAAAATAAAAGTCAAGTTTCAAATTGTTCGCACTTTTAGGGTTGCCATCTAATTTTTTCAAAATTTAAAATAATTGTCAAAACCAACACACTTGCTTTTACAAAGCCGGGTTTTGAACACATGTAAGCTTATACCTTCTCGAGCATGAAAAAAGATAGTTCCAGACAAGTTTTGTGGTTGAAAGTCCTTGCCAGACGAGCTCAACTTTTTCAAAGTAGGTATTATAAGAAATAACTTTTTATTAAATTTCAAATAACTGTCAGACCTTGTTCTACAAAGCCGGGTTTTCAATATATGCTAGCTAATATCTCCTTAAATAGAGACAAAACTGCGCCAGACGAGTTTGGCTATCGAAAATGCATGCCAGACGGTCCTTAAAGTTATAATGTTGGTGATTTTTTTTTCCTTTTGTTTTCTAATTTTTTTTAAATAATTATCAAAACTAACAAATCTACTTTCACAAACTGGGGTATTTGGTAGCTTATGCCTTTCGTTATATGGACAAAATAGTGCCAGACGAGTTAGGTATTCCAAGAATTATTTCATTAATACCTACTTAGAAAACGTTGAGCTGGTCTGGCAAGGACCTTCAACCGTAAAACTGGTCTAACACATTTTTTTTTCATGTTTGAGAAGGTATATGCTAACATGTGCTCAAAACCCGGCTTTGTAAAAGCAAGTGTGTTGGTTTTGACAATTATTTTAAAAATTTGAAAAAATAATATGGCAACCCTAAAACTGTGAAAAATTAGAAACTTGACTTTTATTTTTGACTCAACTGGTCATGACTCCCTAATACACCCAGTTTGAGTGTATAATATAACAAGTCCATTAAAATGGCCAAAAATGTCATTTATAAAGCTTTAAAAACTTTACATCAGCCTAGTTTGAACGACTATTTCTCGGTCGATTTTTTATCCAAACCATTTTTTTAAAACTTTATTTTAAAGACAATTTAATTATCTTTCTTTTATATGAAGCAATGCCTATACCTATCTCTGCTGGTAAGAAAGTTAAAAGCAAATACGTAAAAAAAAACAAAATATGCGATTTTTCACATTTTTTTGCAATGATTTTTTTAAAAATTAGCTAACTAAAAATTTTTTTTCAAAAATCCATTTCGACGGTAAATTTTATTCTCTACAAAAAAGATTTTCGGAATTATCTCAAAATTTTGCTCCGTTTTCGAGTTATATGCAAAAAACCAAAAAGGGTGCTTTTGCACCCCCCTCTCAAAAATGCACCCTCCAATTTAATAGCACTCCGCGGTTTTCTCATCTTCAATGACCCCTTTGATGATTTTTACAATAAAATTTCGTGAACGTCTTACTTCCTTATTATATGACATAATCAATAGCCTATAAGTGTTGTAACACCTTCTGACCTACATCATTGGAAATGTCTCAATGAGTACCATTTTTTTATTTATGTGCATAAATTTGTATCTCGTTAAAAGAAAGTGTTGTAGCCCAATAACTGTTATAGGTGTAATAGCTTAGAGCTACAGTTATGAGAGGAAGCTACTATTAAAAATTGCTAAGCGTGATTTTTAATAATTATGGGTAGTCGATCGCACTAATTTTAGCAAACAGAAAAAGTTATATCAAAATCGCTGGGCCCGTTTTTGAGATCAAATATTTTCCTTTGCCGTTTTTTAACTTTTGTATGGAAAGTGCCTATCATTATTTTTCATAAAAGACATTTTTTTAAATATTTATGGCCAGTTGCACCGACCTCTTATAAATTGTTATTGCTTCGTTTAATTTTAAAATGACATTTATCGGTTGCACCAACCACTTCTTAATCTAACAGGCCAATAAACGAACCAATAAACTAAAGTTCCATTTTCCTCCAGATAAATTTTAAAAGCATGTCTAAGCGACCGTATCTAACTACCTACAAACAAAAAAATTATTCAATTTTATTTGACGGAATTGTTGATTCCAAATTAAAATAACAAACACAACAGACGAAGGTATAATATTTCCTACTTATAATTCACTATTTAATCAAATAAATTATTCCAGAATAGTTTATACAGACTGGTCATCTGTATTCATGTGATAACGAACTAAACCAAAAAATGGCGAGACGTCAAAGAGTTGTTCAGGTTCACAGAGAAATCTGAATTCGATGACGTCGCTTTGAAATATCAGTTCATAATTTCCAAGCAGTGTGTCGAAAAAATATTAGTGTTAGTAGGTATCTATTGCCATAGTTTCATAGTTTTTCTAAAAAAAAAGAAAATAATAAATAATAATATGTAAAAAACACCAAGATGGCGCATTGGCTGCATCTAATGAGAGTACCTTGTTTCTGTTTATTGTATATTTACATTTTCTTTATTGCTATCTCACTTGCACTGGTTACATTTTTTCGTTCAGTTTAATAAACAGATGATAAAATCCAGGGGTGGTTCGTGAACTGCATTTTAGCTAAGAAATGCGTGAAAGAGATTGGTGCAACCCAAATAAATTTATCAGTCCGATAAATTTTAATTCCATTTTAGCAAAAACCGCTTTTAGTGAATTTTGGTGCAACTGGGCATTAGAGTCTTAAGTATCGTCTTTAAAAAAATCTATCATATAGTTTTCGAAATATTTTATTTTCAGAAAAAAGAAATTTAAAACCTTTTTTAAACATTGTTATTTTGAGGAAGAGCTCACTTAATTTTCTTTATTTAAACATTTTTTAAAAATAAAAATATTTTTTTTTTAGATTCTGGGTAAATTTTTTATAAAAGCTTCTGTATAAACAAATTTATTGAAACTTTTTATTTTCAATTTTTTCAAAAAATTTTCAAAAAGGTTCTTTAGGAGGTACCTTCCAACAATTAATAATAAAAATGGTTTCCCACCCAAAAGTATTTTACTAAAAGAAATTTCTTAATGTTTTTTTAATAAAAGTTGTGGAGCCGTTTTTGAGAAAAATACGATTATGTAAAATTGCAGGTTATTTTTGGTTCTAAAAAAGTGAAAAAATGACCAAAAACCGCTATGTACCAAGTTAAAAAAAACATTCATCTAGCCGTTTAGGCTCTACACTCAGCGGGCAGACAGGCAGACAGAATTGTGAGATCAACTTTTTTCGTCTTCTCTATCATCGTAATAACAAGTTTAGTTCCTACGAGTACATAATAATATCGCATTTTCATTTTGTTGCTATTCGAAATGTTGGCAGACGGGATTTTTGACCCTTCCCAATCAGTGCCGGATTTAGGGGAGGGCAGCCGGGGCTACAGCCCCGGGCCTTCACAAAACAGGGGCCTCCACAAAAGATGGAATTTCAAATTCCGACAAGTAAATATATATATTGCAATAAATATTGCAAAAAAAAACAAAAAACAAAAATGACATTGGTCTTTGGTCTGACAGCGTAACAAATGGAAACATAGAATATTTGGCTGAAAAAGGATTTACAAAACTTCTAAATTGCGAGGAAGTATCGCGAAAAAGTTTCAAGTTTCTATACAAGTGCACAAAAAATACTCAGAATTATAGTTAGAACCTACTATCAAATTCATTGCTGAATGCGGATTAGCCTTCTGAGGTGACAGTGAACTAAAGCGCCAGATGTAGCTATCATTGAAGCTCATCATTGAAATTTTAATGATTGATTCTGAGACGATTAAAAGGCGAAATCAGTGATTATTTTGATGCCAAAACAAATAATATTTTTTCTTGTCAAACAAAATTTCTCATTGTGGCCTAGCCTTCAATATAAAATGAGTTTTATTATTTTAAGGATTGAACTCCCTTACCAATGATGATTGAAATATTCAGATTTTTATGTGGAAGAATGAACATATTTGAAATGTTTGTTTGTCTAGAAATATTAATTTAGTCATGAGCTTCAATCCTCTATCAAAATAGGAAATGATTTTTTCTTCAACACCTCAAAATTGAAGAACAAAATATTTATGATCATTTTCAATGATAGCTATAACTGGGGCCCAATTGGTTTATCGAGAAATAAACATTTTCTGGTTATAAATTATTAAAAAACTCCACTGAAATTATTTTTTTAATTTCATTTGGAAACTAATCAGGTCAGGGGCCTTCACTCCTATGTTGCCCCAGGGCCTCCACACCTCTAAATCCGGCCCTGTTCTCGGTTATCATAGAGAAACAACTCTTCAAAAAACTCTTGCAAAAATTGAAAAATATGTTGTTCCCTTAATTTTTTTGACTAGTGTATACATTTATAGAAAATATGAATTAAAATTATTATTTAGCCCTTAAAAAAATTCTCTGTGCCATGTCTTTTATATTTCTGTTTCAACTCAATATTTCATTCCGTCACACCAATTCTGTTATAGACAGACAAATAAAAATCCTCAAATCCCAACAGCATTCTGTGTACTTATTTTCAACTTTCGCATAACTAAACTTTGTTGAGGAAACATTTCAATTTAATTGAACACGATATGCTAAACATTAGAAGTAGAAGTTAAGCAACATTTTCAAGTACTTGTGTACAAAATTTTCAACAACCAAAATTTTCTTTTTTTCACTGACTTTTCAAGAGCTCGGTTCACGTGCACTTAGAAAAAAAAAAAAAACTAAAAACTGTTTCCTCTCGTGCAAATACGATAACAACAACTCGCTACAAGTATGCAGGGAAAATTTGACTAGTGACCTAAATCCTTGCTTGGCGGAATAGAAAAACTGCATCTGGCTCATGATGATGAATGATGATGTTGAATTTGAATTCTATACAAAAATCCCATCACTTTCAAAAATAAAACAAAAACATAGAAAAAAAAAACAAAATGAAGGTTAAATGGTTTCCGTTTCGTTATGTTTTTTGTTGGTTTTGATGGTAAACATGGAGGTAGTGTGTAGCGGCGGAGGTAGAAAATTCTAATGTGAAAGTAGGAGCAATTCAAGAATGGCAAAAGCACTTGAACTATAAGATGAACAAGGTCAACAAGAGCGAGTAATCCATGATGTGAATTATGCCAGTTTGGTCCTTCAAGGCAAATATAATATGAGTACTTATAGTGGAACTATACTATAACATACACACAACAGTCATTACATACTTTTGAAACCTTAATTCTCTTCGAGGAGGAGATAAACATCTGCAAGTAGATATTTGGCTTTATATACAATTAATGGGATTTACGAAGCTTTAGGCTTGAATTAGTGGAACGCATGTTTTGTAGGAGTAGAAAGAGCCTAAGCCAACTGTGTTCGTACTATTAACGGTAGCTGTTGAAGCCTTGAAATAAATATTTGTATACGAAAAACATCACAAAACTCAAAGGATATATACATAAACATCCTCATTTATGTATACGTAATGAAAGCATCAAGGTCTTCTAATTGGCCACAATCATGTATACCTACACTCGAAGGATATACTTAAATTATTTTCTGTTAAAAATGTAAATTTTTTGAATGACTCTTTTGAGCTTGCATATTTAGTTAATTGGTTGAAGGTAATTTGATTTATTTTGATTTGATGAGAATTCATGCAGCTGTACGTATGGCTATTCAAGTATAGTAAGTTATCAATAGATCACATCTCAAATAACTAATAGTTAAAATGATTTTCTTATTCATTGAACACGCATGCTTTTGATTGAAATTGAGGCAGTTATAACCCTATTCATTGATTTATCTAACATTTTGTAATCTAATCAAATGGAAATTTTGGAAAATATTATTTTCAGTTCATGGAATCAAACATAATTTATCAATCAAAACTATGTAGCTATGATATTCCTTTCAATAGCGGAAAAATGTATCAACGCTTTTAAGTCGCTGTAAAAACTGTATTTATCTAAAAGCTTATTAAGTTTTGATAATTTCATATGTGTTGAAAATAAGTGATGAGAATATTTGAATGTTTTTTTTTCAATTTAAATCACCAATAAGTCTGCTATTCTACCTATATACGTTACTCATTTCGCTCCTGTGTAGTTCCATGAGCTTCGAACAGTATGGAAAATACATAGATTTTTTCAACTATGTATAGCTTTAATGCCTTTTTATATGTAGGAACTAATTATCTATTATAATTTTCATTTTACGCTCCAGGTTCTAGGATAATAAAACATGAATTTGGAATTATGTAATTTCAATGTTTCCCTGCGTCGAAAAACTAAATTTATGATAAATGTTTTTTCCATCATATCCTCGTAGCATATAATTTATGTTCGTTGTTAATGTTTTCCTTATTTGGTATTTGTTTGATTTTGATAATTAATTATAATATTGAATTATAATCAATGTGGTAATGTGAGGTCCTGTTAATGCTTTATGCAATTCGATTATGGAAGATGGAAATAGACATATTTATTTTTCGAATGATTTGTATAAATATCAAGGAATTATTGGTGTTGTGTTAAAATAAACATTTGAGGTTTTTATCAATCATACTTAATAATATGGATGATGGAGCTAAGGAACAAAAAGATGAACTGATAAAAAATTGTTTGCATATTGCTTAGAAAAGAAGTTTTGATTATAATTTGAGCTCTTCTAGAACTAGACTATGGAACATACCGGAAAATGAGAGGTATAAAAGGACAAATACGTTCAAGGGATTTTACTATTGAATATGTTTGTTTGGGGCGTAAGCTTGATGGAACCCAAAAATTCTACTAAATTCACACTTGCATTTCTGACAGAATGGTCACACTGGCCAATTTTTAAAATAATTGCTATAACTCCGAAACTAAGACAAATTTGACAATTTAACCCTTTAAATTTGTAATTCAAAATTAAACTCCCTATTGACATTGACGGTTTGTGAAATTTTATAAGAACATTTTAATGGATAAGGTTAACGAAAACCAACCGAAGCCATTTTGACCAAAACTGACAACGGCTTAGCCATTCAAACTTTGACATTTCTTATCAAAATTGTTCTTGTCCCGTAAGACTTATTGATACTACATGACAAATTTCACATCCTTTGCACATAAGTAGTACCAAGTCTTTTATTAATTGCTCCAGCCGTTCGGTCTGTAGGTCTGGAAGCATTTAAAAACAGTTGAAAGAAAATAATTGCGGGCTGACGACTGACGTAGGTACCTTTAAAATATTCTCTTTAATCGCAATGTCATATTTGATCACAATCTTGAGTTCGTATTTTTCACGAATTTGAAGTTTGTCAAGTAGTATACCGAATATTTTTTGAATTTAAAAGATTTCCCGCTCAACCGCCATTTTGTTTTAGCTTTAACACGTATGTATTGTGGTTTTCTAAAAGATAAACTACTTCAGTCATATTTATTAGATTTTCTTTGAACACGCTTGGGCAGTTGTCCAGCTAGTCAATGCCTAAATAGTTTAGGCAAATTGTTATTTATAAACGCATTCCAACAATTGCCCAAATGTGGCCTCATTTTTTCACTGACATGCCTGTATTTATTCATTTTTGAATGAATTAATGAATTTTAGTACGCTTTGGGGCACGTTCAACTAGCTTTTCATTCATTTCAAAACTAGAAAATTAGAAAACCAGAAATATTTGCCCACCTTATTCATTAAACGTGTCTACTTTCAAATAAGATTTGGACAACCAATTTCAGTGGATAAGTTAGTCAATCGGTGCTAAGTATTTATAAATAACATTTTGAAGTTGGACAGGTGTCTAAAGTTAGACATTGCTTGGAATGGGTTTATAAATAGCACTGCTTATGTATAGTTAGCAACAGTCATTTTAATTTTTGTACGTTGTTATTTTTTAAGAGTGATATAATTTCATGGGATGAAAATTTGTCAGTACCGTGGTAGTATTTTTAAGGCATGTTATAATATGTTTTTGGCTGGTTATCAGAATTTTGTATTCCTTTTAACGGCATAAGTTTAAATTGTCCTGGAAATTATTTTTCTCATGAGCATAGAGAAGTAAGGTCACATAAACTGTCTAAATGTCAGTACCGTGGATGTCAGTACCGTGGCATTTAAATACTTTTTGAGCTTTAATTAAATATAATAAAATAATTTCTTGCAATAATATTCTTTTCTCCCAATTTTCTTTGTCAGAACGGTAGCAATACCTCAAAAGAGCCAAACAAAAATCATTCCGTGCAATAAAAACTAACTAATAACCCAGCACAAGAAAAAGGGTTGCCATTCAGAAGAACAGACTTCAAAAACGAAAAAGAGATAATTTTTTAAAGAAAAAAGGGATTTAGAAATGTCAAGAGATCAAAACGTATTAGAAAATTAAGGGCCAGTTTCAAATGTTCCGGTTAAAGTTTCGGATAGATATCCGACACATAACCCTATCCAGCAGATAAAAGAAGCTTTAAGTTATTTTCTGTTTCATCGTCAAAGTCTCGGATATACTAACCGTTGGATAAATTTACTAGCCACATACAGTTTGAGAACAACATAAAACATCAAAAACATACTGAAAATTAAATTTTTGGTGTCAAAATGGGCCCTTATTAAAGTCGTGGAACATCTTCGACTGAGTCAAAAAGTGTACTTATGTAAGTTTTGTAAAAAATGGACAATGGCCCTTCTAGAACCAATGATGCAGATTTATACAATTTCGTCTTCCAAAGTTCACATATATCCATAAATCCAGGACTTCTTTTGACTGCATTTTACGCTCTTCAACGATAAAATGGTCTGAAACTATATTTTGTACAAACGCTTCAATTTAATATTTTTCTTATCTTCTGGATAAAAGCTTTAACAGCTACTTGAACCGGCGGATAGGCTATTCGAAACTTTATGTGTCGGATATCACTATCCAAGACATATGAAACCAAAAATTTAAGTTCATCTTGCAGATAAGTTCCGGATAGGCTATCCGAGACTTTAACCGGAACATTTGGAACTGGCCCTAAGAATATCAACAAAAATATGGTCGAAAAGAGGGAGAACAAATTAAAAAGAAAAAAGTGTCATTATCGTCTATACTATAGTTTTAGTACATTTCACAATATTTTTTGTTCTTTAAAAGTTGTAGCAAAATGCATTTACTGATATGATACTCTGAATAAATGAAGCCACAAACACAAAACAAAAATTGTTTCCAAGAAGTTTTAATTTTTGAAAATTTTCTAAAAAAAGAATCACAGTTGGCAGAGAATCACCCATATATACCATACCGATGTATGTATGTATTAATAGATACTCAAAATTGGTATACCATTTTTTCAGTGTTATCGAAATTTTATATACGGGTAAATATTTCAACAACTTATTTTGCTTGAGTAACAATTATGACATATCTCTTTAATAACTCTATAATAACCACATTAAAACTAGGCTCATACAGTATTTGATTAAATCTAACGGTTTTTTAAGTCAGGGAAAAATCACACTTATATCAGAAGAATGACAAAAATTTATATTAACTCCGGTGATTTTATTTTGCGGATAGTTTCAGGAGTGTAAAGAACAACAAACGCTAACATAAAAAAGTACGCATGACTATGTCGACGATCTTGCCATTGTGATTCAAGCTTCAAGGATTTTTCATGACTTAACATTTTATAGTTAATAATATTTTTTTACTAGCAGTTACCCGCCTAGTAAGAATATAATTCAGTGAACCCATTTTTAAGGAAATTCCAACTAAGAAAAGAATTCTACGAGAGGTACAATTGATAGTTGCCCGGTTTAAATTGTTTGAACATATTTGGTAGAAGACAACACTAATTTAAGCATATGAAGGGTCCTGGGAAAAAACTTTTTAAATCCACTTAAAAAAAAAAATAAACTTATGATGGCATCTTAAAAATTTTAATGACACGATAATATCTGACGTAGAACCTATAGCTCTCTTCAAATAGGATTTGAAAACTCGCACTTTAAAAAAAAAAACTTTTTGTCCAAAAGTTTTTTTTTTGCTCCCAGAATTGAGCAAAGCGATATTAAGAAAAGAAAAATTTGTGCCTAGATCTATTGACATGTGAGGTAAATAATAAAACAAAAATATCCGATATTTTAAATACTTCCGGGCAAGGTCCTGTCAAAACAAATTAAATTGCAATAACGGTTGTGAAAATTATGTACTTTATTTTAAAACAACATATAAGTATTTTGAGCACCTAGAGATGTCTGAATAAATAGCAAAAAACCGTTTCCAATTATCATGACCGGTTCTTTCAGAAGAAAATTTCAAATAAAACATTCGAAATTTTGGTTCAAACGTCGAAGTATCTCTTGACTCATGTCGTATCATGCAATGCAAAAAGATTTTAAAATCAATAGTTGAGAACTGAAAAAATTTTGTGAGGTTATTTCGGTGGGAGCGTCTATACAATTTTTTGGAAAATGATTTCCTATTCGAAGGTAACGTTTACTAAATGTTATTTATTGAATAAAAATATAAGAATAAAATAAAGAATTTAAGAAGAATTGTGAAGAAGTTTTTGATTGAATGTTGCTATTTTGGCCCATCCCCTTAAGATTTCTTTGGGGATGCGGGAAGCTTTATTGGTATTTTGAAGACTGCTATAAAAAATAGTTGAATATTTTTTTTTTTTCGATTTCAATAGTTGTAAAAAAGTGGACAAACGTTGGACACATAACATGATAAATACCAACCAGAACTTTTGAGGTTGGGGTGTGAATTTATACAGCTTCTTTTTAATGAATTTTGAAAGATTTTTTTTAAATCGTGTATTGTTTATTGACACTTGATTTGTAGGACATTTGAAAGAAAAGTATACCTACCATCTGAGAGGTCAATACATAATATTTGGTCATACAAACAGTTGGTTTCAGTAATTTGTTGGCCACATGCCATTTTGATGAATTTGAATTCATAAAAAACCTATGGTCGACTAATAAATGAGCAATTTGTGATCAATAAGTGAACAACTCTTGATTTTTTAAGTGGCATACCTTTTCGGATGCCCCACACATTTGAGTTGCTAAGATCCTGAAGCTGGTAAAACATGCTTAAAATTTCAGGTCCAATTTTCAAATGATTTTTTTTTTTGATAACAACATCACACTGTTACGCTGGGTTAAATGAACTAGCTTTTCCAATGAGACAATAGCCGCATTTTATTATCCACATGATCTGATCCGGATCAATTTTTAGCACGTGATTACAAAAACAACATAGGATCCTGCTTTTTATCTGGATCTATTTTAAATGATTCAAAAATAACTATTGTAATTGTGTCTCAGTGCCAAGAAAAGAGGCAACAGATACGTGAAAAATAAACAAACATAAGACAAAAAGAGACGGGAATATAACTATGATCCTGTCTGTTTTATTAATTATGATCTGATCCGGATCAGATCATGAGGGTAATAAAATAGGGCTAATATCTTTATTCTTGAATAATTTCTTATTAAAATAAAATCTACAAAATTACTGTGCACGCCAAGTTTTCACTCAAAGTTTCTTATCTCTGACAGTTGTCTTCATTATCATGTCATAGTCGGACTTTCTTGTTGGCTTTAGCAGTGACCAATAATCGCTACAATCGGTAATAATAACCTAAGGTTAATATCATAACGATTCTCTCTATAGTCCATTCATATAACATCCATTCAGGTTTCTTAGCTCTATGTCCAGATCGAGTCACATTATAACGAAAATTACTCTCCGAACTCCGTACAAAAAAAAAATTGTTCACGGAACTTGCTTGGTAGGTACTTGCCCTAAGTTTATCTCCTGAAAAATATTATTTCTCCACTTTCTTAGTGGGAATGTATCAATAAAAATTTATTTCTAAACGAAAACATAGTTTGATTTGATCCAATTTAATCTCCTCAATGAATTAACACCATCACCTGCTGTGTCAGTCTGTCTACCAATGTGTAATGTTTATACATATATATGTATGTACACAAAACAATTTATTTTTGACATCAGCGGGAGTCGTCACAGCCACATGTTATAGAAGGTATAATCAAAATTTAATCAAAAATTACTTTTCATACCAAACACGTATTACCACACACACACACACACAGTGCGATGGCATTTTCAAAATAATTATAAAAATACACCTTCATACAATAACAAAACTCATCATTCATCACGTATGATATTATTCCTACAAAAAAGTTCAACAGCCCCCAAGTTAACATGCCATATCAGTACGACTACCCCCCCCCCCCCCACTCTAAGGAATTATTATTTTTGTAATATCGATCCAACACACATTTTGAGCCCCTTTGTTCGTTTATATATTTTTGGCGCCGCACATACTTTCAGACGAAAAACTTCTTCTCAAACTCAATCTCCGGCCGGAATTGGGGCGTCCATTATTGAAACTGAACAAAGACAAAGAAAAAAAAAAGAAAATTAATTCCACCCTCTATGCGGCGACGTGTGTTTTTTGTTTGGTTTTGCTTGTATATGGTACACAGAAACACTACACTTCAGATGACACCTAGCTGGCGCCCGAACGATGCTCCACCAGCTCGCATACTCTGTTGGTGGCACACAAACATTTAATAGAATCTCCATTTCCCTTCGAAATTAGAATAGAACATTTGAATTCAATGGTCTTTTCCACTTGGCATTGGTGCGTATGGCATTGAAGAGAAGAGTCATCACACATTACACACAATTTAGACGTGGAATCAATTTAATTGCATTAATTAGTGCTGAAATGCTGACAGGACAGAGTAACAAGCCAAAGCGAATTAAGCAACTTCCATCCACTCGATTGAAGTGGGATTAGTTTTGGAAAACAATCTCAAGAGCTTTGAGTCTGAGTGTATCCTCTTTTAATTTTATGGTAATGGAGTTTTATCCTTTTCCATCCAACAAAACAAAACAACCACAAAGTGGACATGGTTAAGTGCTTTTTTCAATAGCAGCCGTTACTAAGGCTTTCTTAGACGAAAACAAGCCTTGATAGTTCAGCTTTGTTTATTTATACATTTATTATACACTGAACGGAAAAAAAAACATATCAACGAAATTATAATTTTCTTTAAATATATTTCTGATACAAATAAAAGTGTAAGAATATTTTGGAAGTGTTTTTAGTAAGCCAAGTCCTGATTTTTCAAATATCAATGTCTCACA
Source organism: Dasysyrphus tricinctus (assembly GCA_963921185.1). NCBI lineage: Eukaryota > Metazoa > Arthropoda > Insecta > Diptera > Syrphidae > Dasysyrphus > Dasysyrphus tricinctus. The sequence goes on from OY992531.1 coordinate 35,550,692, forward strand.
ACTGGACATGACTTTTCTTTTCTCTGCTAGTTTTGACCAAAAACCAAAAGGCCCTTAAATATTGTCGATTTAAAACCATTTTGTTCGACAAAATATCCATTTATTAACACGAGTTTCCAACCTTTTATTATTTTAAAAATATTTTTTCTTCTCCTGAAAAATTTTTCGTTTTCGACCTACGAGGTTTTGAAGGACTGATATACAGTTTAGGTATTATTGAATTGCAAACTTAAAATAAAATCAAAACGAAAAATTAGGTAAAATTTGTACTTTTTCTTAATTATATTACCTTTTTTTACAGTGCATAATTTACAACATCAACAAAACCCCAAACCACCAACAATAAACTTAAGTATTTATCTAAATTTGAAAAATTAAAGAAGTTTAATTTAGGGATTATTACAAGGAATTCAAGAGGAAAAGAGAAAAGACACATAAACTTTTGTCAGTCAAACGGATTCATTTGATGTGAAGTACGCCATTAGTTTAATGTTTGTTTGGTTGGTTCAGCAAAGTCGGAGATTTAGGTTTCAATCTTGATGATGAAAAATAATTTCCTTTTCTCTTTCCTCTGTGAGTGAAAAGTTTTTGTGTTTAATTTGTTATATATGAGTATAATGTAATTGAAGCCACCACACCATTAAGACATACAATCTTAATTTAAAACTTAAAGTTTTATTGGATTCTAAATTAAAGGATTGTAAATGAGAAATTAATTTGATTTTGATTAGGTCAACTTTAATTCGTGGACGGAGGTGTGTGTCCTTAATTTGAGAAAGTTTAAGTATGCTATAGAGACGGAGGGGGGGGGGGTTGGCATAGGTAGGTAGAATAAAACTTTCGAAAAGACAAATATGAATTCGTTTGATCTACTAGGTCTAATCTTATAAATAAATAACTTGGTATTAAGTACCTACTTACAGATTAAATGCTTGATAGGTAGTCATATATCTCTGCTGGTATACTTTCAGAAGCTTAAAGTTTCAAGTTGACGTTTCCCCATACCTCTTTCCGAACGAAAGATTTGTAAAAGAATGCAATCTTTTGCGAATGCAATCTTAATTGACTTCAATTAAAAGATTGCTTTCTTTACATTCTTTTTTGAGAATGCGACTTCAAAAAATGCAGTCGCCGTTAATTTTTCATTAAAAATATTGCAATCCTTTTTGTTTCCAATCTTTTTTCACCATCAACTGATTTCAATCTTTTCATACTTCATTTGTATTTCCATGAAAAAGAATGCAATGAATTCGAAGGAATTCAAAAGATTTCAAAAGAATGCAAAAATTCAAAAAATGCAAAAGACTTCAAAAGAATGCAAAAAATTTGAAGGATGAAAAGGATTAAAAAGGATATACAAAAAGAATGCATGAAGTCTGTAAAGATTACAATCAGTTGATGATGGCAAAAGATTGGAAACAAAGAAGATTGCAACCTTTTTAACGAAAAAGAATGGCAACTGCATTCTTTGAAGTCGCATTCTTGAAAAGAATGTTAAAATAAGAATGCAATCTGTTATTTGAAATCACTAAGGATTTGCATTCGCAAATGATTGCAGTCTTTTTCTTTTTAAACTTTGTCATTAACGCGATAGGGAAATGCGTGGAAAAGAACCTCGAAAGAAATTACCGTAATCAGAACATTTCCATCATGACAGACAGCCAAGTCGCACTTAAGGCACTAGGCTCTTACGCCATCGAATCCAAATTAGTTTTGGAGTTCGTGGGTAGGGTAAAACAACTGTCTCACTCTATTGGGTACTAGGACACGTTGGTATTCATGGTAACGAGGAGGCAGACACTCTAGCGAAATAAGGAGCAACAGAACCACTTATGGGGCCTGAGCCCTATTGCGGTATAGGTGAAAACATGATCAAATATACAATCAAATCAGAAGAGGAGACTAAAAGATCAAAAATCTGGGAAGAACTGCCAAAACTGAGGCAGGCCAAACTATTGCTTGGGAATTATAACCAAGTGCCTTACACATCCTGCATAAATCTAATTAGGAATAACCTTATAATAATAACGGGCATTCTCACAGGGAAATGCAAGCTAAGAAGACATCTTTTTCTCCTCGGTTTAGCGGAGTAGTGCAACTGGCAGATTTTGCAACACCTACGAGGAAACACCGGACGACATATTAGGAAAATGTGATGCACTCGCGCATCAAAGACACTGGTATCTGGAACATTACCAGATGGACGAGAAGGAGTTTCACTATCTGAAAATACCCAACATACTTGTTCCTAAAAGGAACCAATCTGGAGGGAGAGCTATAGAATGAGCCGTCTCATTCTACTCTTAAAGGGTGCACACTAGATCTTTAGGTCGCAGTGCACTTATTCCCTATTAATTTATTCAACTCAGTCGTTTGGAAAGAGTTGGGTAAGCGCTAACTTGAAACATTAAACCTCTGCAACTCTTAAAAAGGAATGAAATGAATGAATGAAAGGAATGCAATCTTTTTATCAAATTCAAAGAGAGATTTATAGAGACTGCATTTGCAAAATTTGCAATCTTATACAACTCTGCCAAATGAAAAGTTTTCGACTTCCAATGTCTAATTTACTGCTACAATGAGCATGTGTATGGATCTAGACGGGAGAAACTTTTACTGATTGCTCAAAGATGATCTCTGGTATATAGATAGCCAACATCTTCATAGATAGCCTGGCTGCAATTAAAGCTATTTCTGCAATCACTATAAAGTCCAAACTGGTAGACCGTTATCAATATGAGCTTAGATCTCTATAGGCGCAACAAGCATCTTTATATGGGTCCGAGGAAATCGTAGTATTCTAGGGAAAGAAATGGCAGAAGAACTGGCCAAAAACGGATCAACTCATAATCCGAGCCAAATCGAATCTTTGGAACTCATGCCACGGGAGTATGAAAAAAATAGAATCCACCAGGATTTCTTTGAGTCTGCAAACATCATCATCTCAAAAAATGAATGGCCGAATATATCTAAGAAAAAAAAAACTGAATATTTACTCAACATAAGCAGGCCTCAATTATCGCTCCTAGTTGGAGTCCTATCAAGCCACTAATCATTGGGAACCCACATAAGCAGAATGGGTATCAGCCCATCTGGCTTATGTAGAAGATGTCAAGATAAAGAGGCGGAAGAGGGCTCATCCCATTTCCGTTTTGAGTGCCCCCGTCTGGCTAGAACTGGAAAAGAATAAGCACTCGGAGAATACTTTTTCGACTAAATGGCCGACATCTCTACCCTTCCACTTACGAATATCCTGAAATTAACTCAGAAGTCCCGAATTTCTTCTTTCGGAACGTACAAAATTGACACATAAGTGGTCAGCCAGGGAAAAATTCTTGTTAAAGCATTAAAAAAGATTGGAACCAAATAATAGTGGCTCTAGAAATTGAAAATAGTGACTCTGCCTATAGCCTATTGAATAGACCGGAAAATGAGGGGTATAAAGGAACAATTACGTGCAAGGGTTTTTATTATTGAATATGTTTGTTTGGCCCATAAGCTTGCTTAAAACTGAAAATGCTACTAAATTCACCCATGCGTTTCTGAGAGAATGGTCACACTGACCACTTTTCAATATTTTTGATGTAACTTGAAAACTAAGCCGAATTTGACAATTTTACATACAATACTTTTTGTTCAAAATTAAATTATCTATTGGAATGGATAGTTCAAAAAATTTTACAAAAAAAATTAAGGAGGAAAAGTTAACAAAAACCAACCTAAAAAAAATCAAAAAATCAAGGATGTCTAAATTTTTTAATAAATTGTGCATAACTTTTTTTGAAGCAAAGATAGGGTCAATACGTGCACGGACAAAATAAAGTAGAGACTTAAGGCCTTAATATGGCATGTTCAAGAATTAATATTTGTTCAAAATTGACAGAGATATTCCCGTTCAAACCTTATCATTTCTTATAATTTTTCGCAGTTTTGGCCCGAAAGTTCTTTTTCGGTACAATATGGCATATTTCACTTTCGTAAAAATGTTCGAAATAAAAATTTCGATATAATATGACATTAGAACTATAGAGAATTTATAAAAAGGATATAAGTTCGCAATTTCGTTTTTCGGCTGTTTTGTACTGCTTCCAGACCTACAGACAAAACGGCTGGTCCGATTAACATACGATTTGGTACTAGTTGCTAGGAACGCTAAATTTGCCATAAAGTACCAAAAAGTAGGCTTTCGGGCTAAAACTGTGAAAAATGATAAGAAATGGTAAAGTTTGAATGGATATATCTCTGTCAATTTTCCAATAATATGGCTTTTTTAACATGTCATATTGAAGCCCTTAAACTCCAGTTTACTTTGTTTATGCATGTTTTGAGCGTATCTTTGCTCCGAAAAAAGTTATGCGCAATTTAGAAAAAAGTTTAAAAATCTTTGATTTTTCGATTGTTTTTATGTTGGTTTTTGTTTACTTTTGCTGCTTAGTTTTTTTAAGAAATTTTCCAAACTATCCATTTCGATAGAAAATTTAATTTTGAACAAAAAGTATTATGTGTAAAATTGTCAAATTCGGCTTAGTTTTCGAGTTATACCAAAAATACTGAAAAGTGGCCAGTGTGACCATTCTCTCAGAAACGCATGGGTGAATTTAGTAGCATTTTCGGTTTTAAGCACGCTTATTGGCCAAACAAACATATTCAATAATAAAAACCCTTGCACGTAATTGTTCCATTTTAAAATGTCTATTCAATAGGCTACTATTAAAGTTTGTTGGTCTTAAAATTGTTGCTAGTGGACTGGTTGGTTCAACTGAGTTTCCTAAACGCCAATGCTGTTCAAATGTTGGGAATCAATGGCCAAATTACAAATTTCGATTGAAATTGGTACAGCCTAGCAAAATTCGAAAATCAAAAAGGAAGTTAATAACAGTTTTTAGTATTGTTTTTGTTTACTTAAGAGAACAACTTGCCTATAGTAATTTATTACTTTTTTTTAGAGAAGTTTTTGAGATAAATAATTATTCTATAAAGATTGTAAGGAAAGTACCGTTATTATCGGAGCTAAACAAAATTTCAATTTCCTCTCCAGGGAATTAGCCAGAAACCTTATGTGTATTCCAAATTTGAAGATATCTTTCGTTTCAGTGGTTTAGGCTGTAGGCATCCAGATAGACAGAATTATGACACCCTACTTTTTCCATGTGCTTTTTCGTCCTATAGTCAAATTTGATTCAAACCACGAAATTTTTTGTCTGCCCAAATTCTAAGTTTGCCCCTTTTAAGGAGCTACATACATCGCAAGTATGTAATAAGGACCTAATACATCTTTAATCCTTGAGTTGACCAAGAGCTACAAACGAATTTACTAACGTCGTCGCATGGATGAAACTTTGGTCACAGAAGGCTTTATGGTACCTATTCAGAAGATAAGGTACATTATAACATAAGACCTAGAAATCGATGTTTAAGCATTTGAGGGAATAAGAAAAAGTTACGTTTCGATTTGAGTTCCTAGTTAACTGAAGTAAAATGGTTCAAATGATTAGAAAACACAAGTTAATTTAGTGGCTCCCAACTCAGATTGGGTCGAAATGCCCGGGACCTCCCTACCACGACTTCGTAGATCTCCAGGGTTCCACGGACCATCAGTTGGGAGCCGCTGGCCTAGATAGTTTTAATAACTAACACCATTAGTAACAGAATACCAACCACATGCCAAAGCAAAAACGATCAGAAAAAAGGTTAATAATAATCTCATTTTCAGTAGCATGCAGTCTGCTTTATTTTCCACCGAAAAAAACTGTCAATAACATCAATCAAGTCTCTAAGATGATGCACTATCTTCGATTGAGTTCAAAATACTATCCCGCAAGCATTTTGTGTGCAGTTTTTGTGTGGAGAATATATCCTTCGTCACTTAAAAACATTATCAAATTGAAGTACCTTATCCGTTCCATAAAAAAAATTATAAACCCTTGTGGTAAAATTTTGTCTCCTGCATGCTGCATGACTGCTAGATTCTATACTATTGGTCGTTGAAAATTTTTGGGCACCATCTTCACTATAATATAACTGCCAAATGGGCAATGCATCTTGTGTCAGTTAAGTCTCAAGACACAAGAGCAATCATCCTTCTCATGAACGCTATTACCAACAACCACTACTAACGTCGTTATCGACGTCATTCCTTTTTCTATCGTCTTCATCTTAATCATTGGCATGATTGACTATTCTCCGCGGCTATTTGAGGACATCATTTGTGTCTTATGGATGCATCCAATAGCCCCAGAAGGTATGTCATTGTCTTCGACACTATACACAAAGTTTTACCGACCACGGCTCCTGACAACGACGACGACGATGTGATAAGACCATAGATCAGAGGACGTTATTTAGTCACTGAGAGAAATCGATAAAACTATACCCCCAACTGAAACATGAGTGCCTTGCTCCTATAACTGTTAGGTATTGTTTGGGGTAGGTATTTCTTTTTTATATTATATAATCTGAGCTGTTGGATTGAGTTGAGTTGAGGTAAATTCGATGTCGGTCACAGAATATTCCAACACCACTATATCGCACCGACCGGATGCAATAACCCTTAGACTCTTCTTCCTGATGGCTGTGGCTCCACTGCAATGCAATTTAATCGTTCACGGTAAGGATAATCGCGTGGATTTACTATGAATTTATTTCCCCTTTTTCATTCGAAAACGAAGACGAAAAAATGGTTTTTGGTTTGTATTTTGTGAGTTTTGGCTTGGAAGGAAGCCTTTTGGCTGTGTGCCACAAAGACTCTATTCTGCCATATTATTATTTCCTGCGATGACGAACGAAAGTCTCTGAGATATGATACCGAAATAGGTCAGGTGACGTAGATAAGTATTTTTATCGTAATACTCAAGAGCCTACAATGCAAGTCGAAGTTATTCACCTGAATTTTAATGATAATGGTTAATGGTTCTGTGTGTACCTATGTATGTATATAGGTATATAGCTTGACTTCAAAGTATGGGGATTATACGAATAAAGTTCAGTTAAAAGGAAAATTTTGTCAATTATGAAATTAAGTCAAATTATGTAAGTATGTAATTGAATTTAAAGTAGCCATAAAATAAGGCTTATAGAATCTTAGAGCTCAAAAGTATTAGTTGAATGAATTTAGTTGATATTTCCAACAACTTGACTTGAATATTGTTGATGAAATAATGTTAAGTGTAGAAGAATTCGGAAGGGATTGGTTGTAAGTATAATGAAAAAAAAAGAACAAACATAGAAATTTATAAGCTATAAACGTACAATGGTAAAACTATAAGACCTGGTTTAAAATTGACATTAAGGTCTTGTTAAAGCTTCTAATTTACATGAATTGCATATTGAAATAACATGACATCTATGTATAAATAGCTTCGCTCGGCAAAAACTTTTTCAGTTTTAATTATGAAGTAATAAAGTGGGTGCCGTGGGAGTGGGTGATTTGTACTATATCCAAATAACAAATTTTTGTCTGCTCATGGGAACATAGTCATAACCGTTACCTACAAATCAAGAAATAGATAATAAAAACGAGCGATTTCCAAGAAACCAAAAAAGTATAAAAGTGGGCTTGGTAGCGGGTGGATATTCTTGACACCATTTTACTTTTTGTTTTCTGACGATAATAAAGTCTGAAAATATAATATCAAAATAAGTGAGTTGTTTTGAAGAAATAGAGCAAGAGTCCGTTTCGAGGAACCAAGGGGCCAGTGGTCGGATTTTACAAACCCCTTACTTTTGTTTTTTGTTTACCTTTTTTTTTAGAAAAAAACCTTTAAAGTTGTATCAAAATCGTTTGAGGTGTTTCCAAAAAGTGAGAAAAGTGGGCGCGATAGAATGCGGATTTAAATAAAATGACTCAACTGTATTTACATGCGATATATGTATATGTACCTACTATATGGCAAGTAATGCATTCGTAAAAAAAAATTGAACTCGAGATTTTGATCACACTTGTCATTACGATGATAGGGAAGATGAAAAAAGTGGGTCTCACAATTCTGTCTGTCTGTCTGTTCGGCTACAGCCTTAATGACTGGTTCGATTTTCTTAAAACTTGGTACACAGTGGTTTTTAGTGATTCTCGCCACACATTTTTCATTTTTTTTAGAACTAAAAATAACGGTACGATAGCATTGTACACAAACCAAAATTTTTTAGCAATTTTACAAATTCTTATTATTGTCACAAGTGGCCTCACGACTTTTATTTATTAATAAATAACTTTTAGTAAAGGTGATCTTTGGATAAGAAACAATTTTTCAAAAAGTGGTAATTAATAACCAAAGAACCATTTTTTTTTTTATTTTCGATTTTCTTTTAAGACTTTTTTTTAAGACTTTCTAAAATATGTATGATCTATGAGAAAATAACGGTACCTTCCATACAAATGTTAAAAAACTGTTAACGAAAACATTTTTGTCTCTTAAAAACGACTCCTAAGATTTTTATAAAAATGTTCTCTATACTAAAATTAGTGCGATCTACTACCGAAAATACTAAAATATGCACTCATCAACTTTTTTGAATTTTCTCATTATCGGCCTGGTGGAATTTGATTACAGTCGGCTCCCTCTCCCCGTCGTATTTTCACGGGATATCAAAATTTGTTCGAGTTAGAGGGAGCTTTGGAGCAATTCGAGTTAGAGATAAATATATTTTTTTGTTAAAAAGTATTAATTGAATGTAAAAAGAATATACAAAAATATATTAATAAATAAAAAGAAGCTTCTTGTAGAAGGCAGTACCTACTGACCTAGCAATTAAGTACTTTAAAAGTTAAATTTTGTGTTAAAATTTTGTCCAACTTAACATTTTAAACAAAGTTCCAAAGGTTGCTGTTCGCACTATTTACTTTGTAGTATGTATTCCTTTGTATTTGTAACATAAACAGATGAAAAGAATCTAATCTGAGATTTAATAAGATTTACCTCAAATCTTCTTTAAATCTTGAGTATTTACCATACAAATATACACTAGTCAACAATATTAAAGGAACACATTTTTTTTTCAATTTTTGTTACCGTTTTTTGAAGAGCTGTATCTTTGTGACGAGTGGTCGTATTGAGTTGAAATAAAAAGCATTTTACAGCCTTATGTTTTTTGTTTCGAGATTTGTTTGCAAACAAATTTTTTTGAAGTACCGTTATTGCGTTATTGCAAAAAATGAGACGAGACAACAAAATTATTTTGTTTTTATATTTTTTAAGGTCCTCATTTCTATGGATACATTTTTTTGAGTCAATTAAATGTCATGATCAGATACCTTGTTTATTCAGCTTCAATTTAGTTTTTTTGTTGTTTTCGTACGATTTTTTTTGACATGGTTTATCTGACTTTGAATGAAAAAAGATACTTTTAGCCTTGATTACCAATATCTCAGCAAATAATGACGTTATAAAAAATTCAAAGACAGTTTTGGAAATTTGAAAAAGCGTTTTACAAGATTTTTTTATGATTTTGTAGAAATTATTTTTTTTTACCGTTCACCGTTAGTTTAAAAAAAGTACTAAAAACCGACGTTTTGTGGTCTTTTCGTAAATCTTTTTTTTTCGTTGCAAATATTGATTGCATGGCTTGCGTTGGTATGCAAATTTATAGACTTTTAAATCATCAATATTCTTGTAAATTTTCAAATTGATTCATCCAACCGTTTTTCCTCACCAAAACTTCGAAGTCTTACAAACCAGGTAAAGGAACAAATTGTGGTGTTCCTAAACAATGCGAAGTTGTCATCAAAATGACAAGAAAACCGCAATTCCAGTGGATTTTTTTCACAGTTTTGCATTAGTTAGATACTTTTTTGAATTGAAATGAAATAAAAACTACATTAAACAAAAAAATAAAAAAAATTAATTTAAAAAAATTTTCAAACAAAAAAACTTGCTTTTTTTAATTTTTTTCTTTTTTTGAAAAATGTAATTTTTTTTCATTTCCATTCAAAAAAGTATCTAACTAATGCAAAACTGTGAAAAAAATCCACTGGAATTGCGGTTTTCTTGTCATTTTGATGACAACTTCGCATTGTTTAGGAACACCACAATTTGTTCCTTTACCTGGTTTGTAAGACTTCGAAGTTTTGGTGAGGAAAAACGGTTGGATGAATCAATTTGAAAATTTACAAGAATATTGATGATTTAAAAGTCTATAAATTTGCATACCAACGCAAGCCATGCAATCAATATTTGCAACGAAAAAAAAAGATTTACGAAAAGACCACAAAACGTCGGTTTTTAGTACTTTTTTTAAACTAACGGTGAACGGTAAAAAAAAATAATTTCTACAAAATCATAAAAAAATCTTGTAAAACGCTTTTTCAAATTTCCAAAACTGTCTTTGAATTTTTTATAACGTCATTATTTGCTGAGATATTGGTAATCAAGGCTAAAAGTATCTTTTTTCATTCAAAGTCAGATAAACCATGTCAAAAAAAATCGTACGAAAACAACAAAAAAACTAAATTGAAGCTGAATAAACAAGGTATTTGATCATGACATTTAATTGACTCAAAAAAATGTATCCATAGAAATGAGGACCTTAAAAAATATAAAAACAAAATAATTTTGTTGTCTCGTCTCATTTTTTGCAATAACGCAATAACGGTACTTCAAAAAAATTTGTTTGCAAACAAATCTCGAAACAAAAAACATAAGGCTGTAAAATGCTTTTTATTTCAACTCAATACGACCACTCGTCACAAAGATACAGCTCTTCAAAAAACGGTAACAAAAATTGAAAAAAAATTTGTTCCTTTAATATTGTTGACTAGTGTATTTCGTAAATCTTGGAGATTAGAAATTAATCTTGGTTAAATCTTCCTAGGATAAATAGTTTTACAAATCGAACTGACCTATTTAAACATAGTGCTGAATGATTCATTCGAGACTCGATTCAGTTCTTCATTGTTTCACACGAATCAAACTTTCTGTCTCTTTCGTACTTCATAAGAAAAATTGAAACGCCATTTGCATTTTTGAAGGTGCTGTCAGATTTAATCTTTTTTAAATCTTTTTGTGCGGTGGAAACACCAAAAAGATTTATTTAATCTTAACTAAGATAAACCTTTTATGGAAACATAGCATTAAGGTGTGTGCTTGATGTTTATATTAGAATAAAAGTTGCGAGAGGGTGAATTTTTGTTATTGATTGATTTTATTTTTTAAAAAAGAAGAATTCAAATTCATTAGAGGGAATTTCGACTTAGAGAGAGTTTGACTAGAGGATGGTTTTTGTATAGATAAATTGAGGGGAAGGCAAAAATATGACAAAAAATTCGAGCTAGAAGGAAATTCGACTTAGGAGGAGTTTGACATATTGTAAGTGGGGGCCAACTGTATTTTCTTATTACAAATTTCAAACAAGATTAAATAAATAAAAAGAATTTTTTTTTTTAAGTTTTAAAAAAGTTTCAATTTTTTTTGGAAAATTTTATATTTCGAAAACGGGTTGACAATTTTTCTTGACATTTTGTTTTACATGCACGTAAATAGGTACCTACTTAAGATTTGAGTACCAAAAATTGTCCTTAAAAATGCTTTGAGAATTTGATATAGGTACCTACAAATGTATAGTTCACGTGGAATCCGCACTTAAAGATCTATCTTCTTGGGCAACACAAAACGGTTTCGGGGTTAACCCTACAAAAATCGAACTAGTTCTGTTCACGAATAAAAAGAAATTAGGAGATTTAACTCCTCCCAGGCTTAATGACATTCATCTGAAACTCTCCAAGGAAGCTTAATATCTTGGAGTAATCCTTGATTCCAAGCTAACATGGAAACGTAACATAGAGGAAAGAATGGAAAAAACACTCTGCGCTTTCTACACATGCAAAAAGACCTTCGGTACACGGTGGGGTATGCGACCGCAGGTTATCCAGTGGATGTACACGGCGATAGTACTTGCCTATGGTTCTGTAGTGTGGTGGAAGGCTGTTGAAAAAGTAAACTATCTCAAAAACCTGAATAAGGTACAGAGACTTGCCTGTATATGAATAACGGGGGCACAGAGGTCTACGCCACAGGCAGGTTTGAAAATTATTTTAAATCTTCCAGCCCTACGAGTACACTAGATGCACAGCAGCCAAAAGCGCATTTTGACTCAAAGAATTGGGCTCTTGGAAGCACAGCACCTATGATCATGGGTTTATCTTACAAAGGTATGACACAGTGGCTGGACTTGATGCGAAGACTGATTATATTCCACCGGTAATGGATTTTAACAAACACATCTCCATTTCAATACCCGAAGGACATGGATGGGAACCCAACTCACTAATTAGTGAACAGGGTATCCCTTTCTATACTTACGGGTCAAAAATGGAAGAATGAACAGGTGCGGGGGTGTTCTGTGAAGCCCTTAATAATAGAGATTCATATAAACTCCCAGATGAGTGTAGTGTCTTTCAGGCTGAGATTTATGCTATTCAAAAAGCGGCAGAATTGGAACACAAGAAAAAACTGATCTCTTCGGAGATCACAATTTTCGTGGACAGCCAAGCTGCAATCAAAGCAATAGCCAGTGAGACCATAAAATCCAAAACAGTGGCAAAATGCCGAGGCATACTGATCAAAATTTGCAACACTAACCGAGTCAAACTCTGCTGGGTTCCTGGACATAGCAATATAGAAGGGAATGACATAGCAGATGAACTAACAAGGCAGGGGTCATTATCAAATGGAAACAGTAGTAGCCAATTAGACATGGGACTAGACATCCCGATTGGCGTAGGTAATTAAAACGAAAATGGACCTAATAACGAAAGAGCAAATCAATAAATCCTGGATTATAAGGAACAACTGCGTTATCTCTAGAAGTCTTTGGCCTAGAATTAATGAAAATGAAACTCAGTATATTCTACCGCTGAGTAAAAAGAACATTAGAATCTTGATAGGTGTACTAACGGGTCACTGCGCCATTGGCACAATGGCCACCAGACTGGGTGTACTCGCACCCGACTGTTGTAGGAGCTGTCACGATGTAGAAGAAATAAAAACCATTGAACACCTGTTCTGCGATTGTCCAAACCAACAAACAAGCAACCTCCGTTACTTGGGGAACAGGTTTGTTGGAGAACTGGATGATCTAGCGCAGGTCTCAATGGTAAATATGAGGAAATTCATAGAGAGCACAGGCTGGTTCGTAAATGAGCCAGTCTATCTGAATTATTAGTTTGGAAGTATCACTGCTTTCTTTTTGTAAGGGGATCACAATGGACCAACAATCCCCCGTGTACGCAACAGCCTCTGTGCTGTGCACTGCACACCCCTCCTAACCTAACCTAGCCTATGGTTCACGAGATATTTGATAAAACTCGTTTTCCAAGATGGCGGTTGGCGCTCCCGCTCCCAGTCCCACCAACTAAGATTTAGATTCAGGGAACAACTCTGAACATATTCCATCAAGGAAATGAGTTCAGTAATAAATTGCAAAAACAAAGTACCCTGCGCTTGGCCTATTTGGTCTGTTTCGATTCGATTCGAAAAGCCATCTTGTGGCAATTAGATTTAATAAAAATTTAAAATATTTGAAAATAACTTAACAAAAAAGACCTTTTTTTTAAACTGTGTTATTTCTAACAATTTTTTTTTCTTTTTTTTCATACGTTTACCTAAGTTAATAAGTATGTTTCGGGTTATTTGGTTAGTTTCTTGCTATTTAAAAACACAGTTTAAAAATAGAAAATTTATCAATTTCCATAAGCAAACAGCTCAAAACTAAGAATAAAACTAAAAAATCCGCCACGAAAAAATTGAAACGCTAATTATTACCTTCATTATATACATTACATATTTTCTCCTCTCCTGTTTCCCAGAAGCACACGGAAAGATTTCTTGGATCAGATCAAGAAAATAAGCTGTAAATCACGAAAAATTAATCCCGGTTTATACCTTGGATCAGGATTTAGTAATTTTCGACTATTTGTTTGCAATTTGCAAATAAAAGAAAAATTAAGATATTGATACTTAAAAATCATGAATCAAAGCTCTTAAGCATCAATTATTAAATCGAGAGAAAACAAAAATTGCCACCAACAAATCGCAATTTGATTCAAATATTACTCAGTTGTATATTTGCAAAAAAGTTCACCAATTTAATTTCGTGATTTTCCACTTGAAAGAGCGCAATTCTGCTCTACCCTTCATTTTGAAGGTAAACTCATTTCATTTTATTTAATTGAAATAAATACTTTGCTTTCCTCAACTTGGTTTTGAGCTCGCATCCCTCCAGTTACTGAGCGAGCACGCAACCACTAGACTAATTCGCAATACAGAACACTGGCGTCAGAAATTAAACAGTACGTCGGCTTAGAGTGAAAAGCGGCTAACTCCAAATTTTTTTTTGTCATTATAGACCACTTCAAAAATTGCTTAAAAATACAAAAATCTATCAAATCTTTTCATTTTCAGCGAATTTAGCAAAAACGAGTGCTGAAAAATAATTAATGTAATTTTTGTTTTATTCAAATAATGCGAACACTTTTATTTAAATAATTTTTTGTAAAAAATGCAAAATAGGAGTAAGCTGCTTTTCACTCTAAGCCGACGAGTAGATACATGCCATGTTGTGGTGCTTTATTTCCTGGAGAAGTAAATTGCGATAAGAAAGTCGTAATTTGTTTGTAAATTGTGTAGTTTGCTATGTTTTGAATGTTAAATTATAAATTACCAATTTTCGTATCAATCTGGCATAAAAACGCCATAATTTACGAATAAAACATTTGGTGATTTTTCAATACTCTCCGTGCAGGGAATCCATTTAGAAGTCTTACGTGTTCCTACAAAACCCATCACTGGAATTTTGAAATAAAAAAAAAAATAAAATTCCGAAATACAAAATGTAGCTCGAATATTTTGAAGCCATATAGTGTCATTTTTACTTGCGATATAGGTACTATAGGGCAAGTTTTGGATTCGTGCAAAAAAAAAATTCGAGATAACAATCAAACATGACATTACGATGATAGAGAACACCAAAAAAGTGGGTGGCCAAATTCTGTCTGTCTGTCTGTCTGCCTGTCCGTACCTCAACCTACAGCCTAAACCACTGAAGCGATTTTCTTCAAATTTTGAACTTAAGGTTTTTTTGTAACTCTCCAGAGGGGAAATTGAAATTTTTTTTAGCTCAAAAAATAACGGTACTTGCCATACAACCGTTAAGGAAAAGCTTATTTATCTCAAAAACTGCTCCAACGATTTTGATAAAAAAAATCAGTGTATTATTGTAGATATGATGTACCTTTTAGTAAGAAAAAAAAATCACCAAAAACATTTATTAACGGTACCTGCCATAACGGTTTTTTTGATTTTTGATTTCCTCACTAACCGCTCATCCGATTTCAATGAATTTTTTTTACACAAAAGCTTTGTTAGAATATAAATAATACTGCATACCAAAATTTTTGAAAAAATAAATTTTGGATTTTTAAAAAAAGATTCAAAATTTTGTTTTGAAAATTCAATATTTAAAAAACGGGTTGATGAATTGTTTTGAAATTTCAGTTTTAAATGCATATTCGTATATACTCAAAATTGGCATACTAAATTTTTTTTTGAAAAATGTTACAAACATTTTATATATAAAAAATTAATTTTTAAGAAAACGGCTCCAACGATTTTAAATTTTTTTTGTTGCATATATTCATATTTTTTCAAGTAATCATATGGCATACTTTTTTTTGAGCTCTAAGTTATTTATCAGGCTGTTTATACAATTAAAAGAACTATTTAAATGCTTTTTATACTTTTTCTATAATTACTTGAATTTTTTTTAAAGTTCTTAAGCCCCACACAACTTGAGCATAAGAGCAAGTACGTGCGATCCAGTCGTGCATTTTATTTCATATAGTATATACAATTAAAAATTTGGCAATATATGATTCCGTGGCTTAGAATCTTGGGAGCCCATTTTGCCAATCTTTCATTTTTCTCAAAAATTCGTCCGGAGACCTCTTAAGAACAAACACTGAAAATTTCAACCAAATCGTTAAAGCTTTTTCCAAGAAACAAACATATAAAAAGTGGCCATGGCAGTGGCCGATATTTACGAAACTCAATTTTAGTATTATTTATTCGTCCATTAGAACGAAATCCGGAAATTTCATCCAAATCGTTAGAGCCGTTTTCGAAGAAACCAAGTACCTTACAAATAAAAAAGTAATAAATTAGTAAATTAATAAATTAATAATAAAAATCAATAAATTAAATAAATAAATAATCATGGCAAAAATGCCACCATTTTAATTTGACGCCGAAGTAAAGTTTTGTTATTCATATTATTTGGGCAGATGATGGTTCTTGAGATTGAGAATATCAAATACTTTACCGATACATACATATGTACAGTACATACTTGGAGTTGGAATTTTACTTTCCGAAAGAAAATTCTCAGCAATCAGCACCTACTTCATTTCTATAAACCTTTTCTCTGAAGAAGTTGCATGCCAAAACTGCTTTTATAATCTAAAATAACTCTTGAGACAACCGAAGGTATTCTTTTGTTGAAAATGTGGTTCTAAGTCAGACTTTTCCTATAGTAATTCAATGCTTTTTTACACCCAATACAGCTACATGCCCCCACCAAGTGCATTGATTACGTGTTTAATGATGCATAATATGTTTTATGTGATGCAGCTAGTTATTTCCACTTCATTCATTTTGTGTCATGAATGAACTTTGCTTCATAATACCTTGATGCACACAACCCTAACTATATCTATCGAAAGCTTACGCAAGGTGTACGACAAACGACACTATACGAACTCCTTCATTTAACCCTTCCCTAATATACTAGCTGCCTTATTATAGAAATGCTTTGAGTACATTAACTGAATCGTTAAGCCACCCATTCACTGCGTCTCGTTTAGGTTGCAGTGAATCTCATTACGGCTAATGGGCCAGTTTTCCTCTGTGTTCAAGAGGATTCTTTGATGATCATTAATGTTTGAAATACACGTGTACCTTTGGCACTTGCACATCAAAACTCATCACTAACTCAGAAATAGAAACAAACAATCTTCTTAACAGGAAGCAGAAGAAGAAGAAGCCTCAGTTGAACTGCAAACTGAACTGACACTTGAAACCATTATTTTGTTCGGGGGAATGTATCGCATGAAGCTCCATCATCGCATCGTCGAATGCTAGAAGACAATTTGAGAGAGCGTTATTTGTATGCAAAATGACATTTGTGTGTGATTTTGTCATTCATATTCTAACCCAGCAAACATTTTTGTGAACGTTCATTGAACATTCAGTGAAAATGAAGAATATATATTCGAGAAACACTCACTTCAGTGAATCAAATGTGAATATACTCAAATGTCCCATCACTTTTACCTCATACGCGGGGAAGGGGATTTGTGTTGATTTTTTTCATAATGAAAAAATATCGAGATTCTTATTTCCTTCACATAATATGAATAAAAGTGAACGCGCACAAGCGATCCTCAAAAGAGGTATATCTTGGGTGCGTCCATTTTTATTCACATAAACTGAATGTCCCTTTCATTTTGTTTTGAAAAGCCATAACGGGACCTAGTTGCGCCAAAACTGAAACAAAAGTTATGTACAAAGTTATTGCACGGACGGAACTATATCCATTGTGGCAGTGAAAAAAAATAAATTGAATAAATTAACAAATAAACATATAAAGTGATAAAAATAAATTGACATTTCATTTCCATTTTCATTCCGTACGGAATTAATTCGACCGAATATCAGAATAGCCGCGAATATTCCATTATACTTTAGCAAAATTTGTCATAAGTTTCATTCGATAAATCTAGGGAAATCAAACTGTTTATGCAGATAATTTTACCATTTTAAAATAGCATTTTGTATAACCACACTGAAATAATATTTACATTCAGTTCTATGGTATACATTCGTATTATTAAGGAATCATTATAATGAATTAAATATAATTCAATTTATATTCACTAAACTGAATGATTAAACCCCAATTTATATTCATATTAATGAATCAAATCTGTCTCATTTAAATGATTCAAAAAAGATTTATGAATTGTTCAGTGAAATGAATATATAAGCGTCCTATTTACATTCACTAAAGTGAAGAATTACTCTATTATTAATGAAACATAAAAACGATTCGAATTCGAAGTAATGCTACCCAGTAAATTTGATCCAAACCGGTTTATAAATGAGTTCATAAATGAGGGTTTCTTTCACTTCTGTGAATTATTTATAAATCAGTTCTGAAGGGAAATGTTTGCTGGGAACACACTATGTACATACATACACATATGTTATATAATTGTATGGCAATATATAAAAATAGATAGATATACATTTCCGACACATTCCCTTTACATTTATCTTCATAAATACACTAGACGACCTCGACCTTTTAAGAGGTATAACCTAACCATCATCATGCATTTTCCCTTCAAGCATTCGACAAGATTAGATAGTGATACTCGAGAGTTGAGTTATTTTTGTTGAGTTTAAGAATCTAATGGTATAAGCTCCAAGGTTTTAAATATGCAACAAAAGTCAAACAGTCCTTCCATGCAGAGAAAACCCAAGAATATATTGTTAATTGGATTGAGGAACTTAAACCGTAGTGAAATAGAATATTTTCTTGTATCGCTCAATCCTAATGCTAACTAAGGTTAAAATAATTAAGGAATGTCTTTTTATGCATTTTCACGGTTGAACAACCGAAGTAGTTTTTGCAAATTTCGTAAGTGATAATTACAATTACAGTGAATTCATACACTTTGTCCCTTTGATCTTAAGTCAATGCTTTTATAATTCTAGTGGTGTATAATCCCTTGCCTTAAGAGTGTTCCGGACTGAAATGGTGATTTCATGAATAAGATTGCGAAGCGTGTACTTATCCGATCAAAGCGATTAAGATGTGTGGAAACCTCCTATATAACAAGCTACCTACTAACTAAAAAAGTAATATATAAACAAGCCTTTCATATCACCCTGTATAAAACGAAAAAGGTAGTACATGGAATTCCATCACATACCAGCTGATTTACTCCTGTCAAGAGAATGGCGGAAATAAATGAGATTCGTCAAGTGGCAAAATTTCATGAATCCATTTCTTAGATTCCTTCTTTCTTTTCTGAAACCTAGCCAAAGTCGGAGTTACTAACCCTACCAATATTCCGAGAGTCCCAAAAACGTTTGCAAAACTGATATAAGTATATTTATACGGCATATATTATATATATATAGTACACATAGTAAGAAGTAAGCAAATCGAAATTTAATCTCAGTTTGTTGAGCAAGAATAATTAAATACTATTCTTAAATAGGTATAGCTACGTAAATCCTGCATACCTAAAGTCTTGGAAAAGTTGAGTGATCCACGAACAGTACGCGATTCGCGTCGGCATTCAACCACAATTGGCTTTTAAGATTGCTTTTTAGTGCCTCAGAGTATATCTAATCTGGCGCCAAAAAGTGATCGAAAAAGACACGGAATTTAATACAAAACTTATAGTGAGTGCAATAAAGAAAATAAAAACAAAAAAAAGTAACCTATTACCATCAGGTACCCTAATTAGGAACTTTACATCCAGAATTGACCAGAATTGCAAAAGCAGTTAAAGCCCCAAGGCGAGAGATTCGTCAGACAAAGCGTGATCAAAAGGTACTGCGATATTGCATTATAAAATCTCGGTCTGCTTATCTCGAATCATCTTGTTCCAGAAAAATCCACGTGTTCACTGGCATACCGGCCATTGCACATGGTCATTCAAAACCTTCTTTTAATCGCCATCATACCAGATTGGGGATCCCAACCGAGCCACTGGTGACAACACCTGCTGGCCGTGGTGGATAAAACGAAAAAAAAAACACAAAACAAAAACGGAATACTTCGCAAGATTTCGAGCCTCGGCTGGACTTGAACTTGCAAAATAATAATTGAGACCAACACGAGATTTCATAAGCACCCGCCTAGCGAGCTTTGTTTTCTACGTCATCACCAAATCAACTAGTTGGTCTAGCACGCATCGATGAGAGTTCCCACGATTAACAAAAAAGAAAATAGCTTGTCAGTTCATCTGACACAAACCTCATCCTTGGTGTGAGACCATAACCATCTCTTCATTTGCGCCTTCATCCAATATCACGCACCCTACATAAATATCACGATCAACATCAACTATTAAAACTAGTCATCAGATCGTATGTGTAAAAATATATGATCTTGTTTTTTTTTATAAATATTACGCTCATCCCGCTCAGCTGCTCATTTTAATTTAAGAAAAAAAAAAAGATAAGTATTTTATAATTAATATCGTTTGTAAGATCGTTCGAGTGCAAAAGATTTTTTGTTTTACTTTCATCCAAGTGTTTAGCCTAAAGATCGAGCCACCTCTTATGAATGCTGTGCACACCATCCATCGGAGGACAAAGCCATCTTCATAACGTAAAAACCACAAACAACAATCTACGATATTAAAAGAGAAGAACAAAACAAAACAAAAAATATATAAATTCGGTGAGTCCCACTTTTTCTTTTGAACTTAAACGATCGTTGCCTTAATTTTTTTATTGGAGTTTGAATAATTTTCTTGAGTAAAATATCTTTAAGATATTATGAGAGTTACTAGTTTGAAATAACCAGAATAATAACAATATTCATTTAAGAGATAACATAAATATTTTGAGACAGTGAGCTAAAGAACTAAAAGAGAAACATGAACTAATAAACAGAAAATAAACCATATAACAAACAAAAATGAAATTTAAGAGAGCGAATTAAAATCAGATAAATTATTACGTATACGCAAGAGTGTACATGTGTTGATGCGAGAGTATTAACTGATTAAAGATTATTAAAGAGACAAGACTATTGATAATTTGTAATCGTACATATATACATAATTTAAAGAATCCCTCTAAAAAAAAAAAGGAAATACTCAAGCATAAACAGAAGTGTGTATATATTACAAACGGATACGTACAATGATTAAATAAAAATATCATTACAGAAAATTAATTTATATTTTAGATTTAAGATCTTATGTGAAAGTCAATAAATTATGCCATTGAAAAATTGACATCTGCATTATGATGTACCTTTTATTCGAAATACTTTTCATGAGCGGATATATTTTTTTAAAAGGATGAGTTATTAAGACATTTTGAGTGCAAGGGGGGGAGTATAATAATGCTAGGTAATCGACGTAAATTGAGAGTATTTTAAACAATAACTCAACTTTTAGTTAGGGGCTTTCGCCATATTCTTTGTTTGCGAGGCGTTGGCAATGGATGATCACTATTTCATTTTTATTATAGTTGACTGTGGGAGGGTACGCAAAGGGAACCAAATAACACCTTGTGGCTTCCCAATAAGGGATTCGGACATAGAGGGAGAGTTGATTTACAGCCCTATTATAGAGAGTTTGTTGGAAGTATTTATTAGTGTCCTTTTTTGTGATTTTGTTGATAGGCATGTAAAAAGGTAACGAATGTCCGGTAGCAGTGCAAAAACCCACGACACCGACGAGCTAGTGACGCGCGGGAGCAAGCATGCCTGCCGCACTTCCCTACCCCGGACAACCTTCTCTACAACCCAATGAAACCAAAGGGGGTTCCTGTTCCTCTTGGTCTTCGGTGGGCTGGCAAAACATCGCTTCTTGTAGGCAAGGGTCTAGCTAACGTTACAGATGTCTATGTACACATAAACTTATTCTCTATGCCATCATTGGAAAAAAATTTAATTTTGTGCTCTAGATTTTGGTAAAAGCCTATAAGAAATCGAGGAAATGGCTAAAATGGCTGTTTTTCAAAGCAAATGTAGCCTACACTATAGCATTTTTTGCCAAAAATGGTTAATTACATAAATTCCATATTTCTATTGTGCCACTATTGGAGAAAATTTTTAATTTTGTACCTAATAAAAATTTTAATAATGCAAAAAAAAAAAATGCTTGTGAATTTTGAAAAAAACCCATTTTTGACAGTCAATTTTGTATACCTAACGGTATTTTTTTGACATGTTTTTTTGCAGTGGATATAGATTCAATATATTTTTCATGATTTTAATTAATTATGTAATCATAATTGTATCATTTGATATTGAAATTTTTAATTCTTAAAATGCATTTTTTTCACAGAAAATTTATGTAAATTTAGAAGTTAAAATCAGTTACTTTTAGAAAAAAAATTTTAGTACAATAATACGCCTACTAGTGACCAATTAGAAACAATGCAAAGTTTTATAAAACAAAGTATCTGATGAAAGTAAAAAAAAAGGGGCAAATGGTCAAATGCAAAAAAAAGTTAGCAAATGACTGGTTTTGTTCAGTTCGGAACACTCTTAATGATAGACAAAAGTCTGGTCTCTAATCCAAGTATAATCAATTCTTTTTCTTCCTCAAATATTTTTTTCAGGGAAAGTTGAAGTTGATTTCAACCTCCTAGTTATAATGGAACGCGGTGCTCAAGCGACTTACTTTTCCTAAGTGTTGCTAGAAAATGGAGTCCTCAGTACCTTGTGTTTTTTATCTTTTTTTTTTATTTCTCAAAAACTAAGAAAAATTTTTACATCTGGTTTTCAGTATTTGATTAAAAATTGATAAGAGCATTGAAAGTTAAAAAAAAAAAATGATGCTTAATAGGGCGAAACTTTGAAAAAAAAAATAAATTTTTTGTTAAAAATATTGATTTTTTCACTTTCATTCAAAATAAACAAATTCATTTGAAAAAATAAATGAAAGAATGGAATATTGGATTAAAAAAACTATAGAACATTTTTGTATGTGTTTTCGTTGATTTTAAATATATTTTTTTTATTTCATGTCAATTTTCCAGAAATTGCGAATGAAATTGAGATTGGGGGGAGATAGAATTTTCCTCCCATAAAATTTTTACAATTTTTTTTTCTGAGAATGAAACCAGAAACTATGCCCCAAAATATCAAGCACGAATTTGAGGACACCCAGTAGGTATATACGGACATTTATACAGGGAATTTTACTGGCGCAGGGTTAAAAGTCCAGAAGCCAAAAGTCCATAAATGCATTATGGACTCTTAAACCACCCAAATGGGTCAAAAATCCAGAAAAATTCTTATGCACTACTGTCCCATCGTTTATGGAATTTTGGACCACTAAGGTGAGCCAAAAGTCCATAATGATGTAAAAGCTTTCATATTTGTTTTCTGTTTACTAAAATGAGTACAGTAGACGCTTGATATAGGAAAAAAATAAAAACTAGGCCTGTTCACTGTTTCGAGATTGTTCACTTTTTCGAGCGGGAGTTTTCTAAGGCTTTCTTAAGGTGAATTTGGTCCAAAATGCGCATTTCGTTCGATGTGAATATTTCTATTTTTAATAAGCATTAAACAAGGCTTTCACTCAGGTCTAAACAAAAAACAGAAACAATTTCTCAGGGCTCTCAATTTATGTAAAATGCTTCCGCGACATTTTATATACAAAATACGTTCTTATGTAAAATTTTGTGTGTTCACTATTGTGGATAGTTCACTATTTCGAGACCCTTAAATCGAGCGTCTACTGTATTACAAATATTTCTTGCACTCTGTTAAAAGGGTGGTGATATTACGCGGCTAAAATAAAAAAAAAATTATTTTAAAATATATATAATTATGTATAAACAATATAAATACATAAATAATAGTTATCTTACGATGTAGAAAAACAAACAATACGGTTTTTCTAAGGTTCTTCAGCTCCAATATTTATTGATATTATGTCCTAAAAAACAGGGCAATAAGGAAGTATGACGTTCATGGAATTTTATTATAAAAATCATCAAAGGGGTCATTGGAGATGAGAAAACCGCGGAGTGCTATTAAATTGGATGGTGCATTTTTAAGAGGGAGGTGCAAAAGCACCCTTTTTGGTTTTTTGCATATAACTCGAAAACGAAGCAAAATTTCGAGGTAATTCTTACAACCTTTTTTGTAGAGAATAAAATTTACCATCGAAATGGATTTTTGAAAATAAATTTAAAAAATTTTTAGATAGCTAAATTTAAAAGAAATAATTGCAAAAAAATGTGAAAAATCGCATTTTTTGTTTTTTTTTACGTATTTGCTTATCACTCTCTTAGCAGCAGAGATAGGTATAGAGGCATTGCTCTATATAAAAGAAAGACAATTAAATTTCCCTTAAAATAAATTAAAAAACAAAAGTTTTGGATAAAAATCGACCGAGAAATAGTCCCTCCCTCTAAAATATGCACCTTCCAATTCAATAGCACGCCTCGGTTTTATCATCTTCAATTACCCCTTTGATGATTTTTACAATAAAATCTCATGAACGTCTTACTTCCTTATTATATGACATAATCAATAGCCTAATAGGCGAGTGGAAGCAATTGATAATTTTTTGTATCGCACATTCAGAAGAAGTAAGTACTTACAAAGTTTTCGCTGATTTAATTACATCTAATTTTATTTTGTTTAGGGTTTGGGAAAATTGAAAATATGATTTAAAAAAATCACTTGATATTTTTATACAATAATATTGAGTTTTGAGAAAACAACATTACCTACTATGTTTTTGGGAATTTTGAATTTTCGAAAAATGTAATTACATAGCTTAATTATTTCGCGCGCGTTTTTATAAACGCAAAAATGCATTTTTCAAAAATTCAATTTCACAAAAATCATTTCGAAAAATATTAAAATTCCGTGTATCAGAAAACTTCGATTCGAAAATTATATCTCTTTAAAATTTTCTAAGAACATTTGTTTTAAATGTTCAGTTAGCAAAATTATAAAAACGCGCGCGAAATAATTAAGCTAATTACATTTTTCGAAAATTCAAATTTCCCATAAAACATATTCAAAAACATAGTAAGTTTTCTCAAAAGTCAATATTATTGTATAAAAATATCAAATGATTTTTTTAAAAATCATATTTTTCAATTTTCCCAAACCCTAAACAAAAAAAAATTAGATGTAATTAAATCAGCGAAAACTTTGTAAGTACTTACTTCTTCTGAATGTGCGATACAAAAAATTATCAATTGCTTCCACTCGACTAATGGAAGAACGCTAAAAGAATGGCCAAACTCGGCAAAAAATGAAGTGTTATGTCCATTTTGCAGGCAAATTGTGACAAATAGCACAAAAGTTTTTTTGTAAATGTTTTTGAACCTTTAATTATGAATTTGTAAATTTTGTTTTCTTCTTTTTAAATTGATATTCATTAATTTTTTTCCCAAAATTTTGAAATAAATTGTTTTTTTTTTGGCTAAAGTATGGACTTTTGACCCATTTCCTTAAAAAATTTACAAACGTACGACCCACTTTCTTCTGGAGCTCACTTGGGTGGGTTAAAAGTCTATAATGCATGCCTGCGTCGATTTTATTCTAGCAAATTTTAAGAAAAGTAAGTCGTTTGAGCACCGTCTTCTGTTATTTGACCTAGAAGGTTGAAATTTTGTGCCGTTAATACAATTGAGTAGTTGAGAACCAAAACTCGTCATATCCAAAATTTTCATTTTGTGCAAATAGAAAAAAACTTAATAAGGCTATATGATAATTGCTAGAAAAAATTTTATTTTGTATAATATAAGATTTTTAAATCTATATGGTATCATTAAGAGCAAAAATATATTGAAAGCTCCGTTTAAAAGATATTTAACAATAAAATTAGAATATAAAGAGTTTTGCTGCAAATGATTCGATATGGCCAGTTACCACGCCCCCTCTCACAATCGCACCATCATAACCATAATAGTACTACACTACTTTCCAATGTTCAATGACCCATTTAAAGATTTTTACCATAAAAATCCCATGAACGTTTTAGTTCCTTCTTAAATGACATAATCAATTGCCTATGATGGATAAGAAGAGTTTTGAAACCAAACCTACTGCAAACAATGGATATGGAAAGTTCTGATGCAAATCACACGGTGAATATAGAGACTTTTGGCAGCCCCGTATCTATGGGGGGGCAAACCGGGGCCTGTGCCCCGGGCGGCAGCTTGCAGGGGCGCCAAATCTATGTGACTGAAAAAACTGAGAATTTCGACGCTTAATGAAATGAAATGAATTGAGATGCGGCGGCAATGGAATATCAAATTGTATTTCTCCGTCAACCGTTAGCAGTTTTTCTATTATTATTTCTCCATTTAAAATAATTTATAATTAAAAATTAAAAAAGAAACGAGCTATAATACATTGTTCAAAGTTTTTCTGGTGTTTTTTAAAAATAGTTTTTTGCCTCTCCTCCCTACAAAATATAAATACCCATGTATTTATATTTTGTAGGAAATCAGGTGCTCTAAAAAAACTACTTAGTAAAAATGTTTTCGTTCATAGGAACAAAAAGTGAGATAAACGCTGAAAACCATTTTTACAATTTTCGACAACAATTTTTCATAATGTCGATAATTTTTGTAAACAAAAAATTGAAAAGATATTTGTACTTACAAAATCAAATAAAAAATGCTACTCTCCGAGAAAATTGGATTTACCTTATTAAACACCCTTTTTCAAAATGGCGGATAACACTAAATTTCTCACAAACCAGAAACTCCTCTCACGCGTATCGAAGAACCAGCCAATCTAAAATTACTTGTGTTTTGACGTTGCTTAGCTGTCGTACTATTAAGGTTTGAAACTTTGTATGTCAATTGCATTGAAATCGTCCAAGGAACAACAAAGTTATAATATGTAAACATTATTGAAAAAACCGGTTGTGAAATATTTTTTTCTGTTACAATTCTGTATCAGCTATCCCCTGAGTAAAATTCATTGCAATCTCTCAAGAAAGAACGAAGTTGCAAAACGTTGACATATTTTAGAAACATCCTATTTTGAAAATATTTTATTCAGCTATAACTCTGTCTCAGCTATCACTTCTGTCAATTTCATTGACTTCGCTCAAAGAACAACAAAGTCCCGAGGATTTAAAAACTTTTTTCGGATCTTTTTGCTTCGATACTATATTTTGCTTAACTTTGGCTTTTCGAAAGTGTGTCCTGTCGTAAATTTACATTCTCCTTTCTTCGGTTCAGGGAATGGATCTCCAATAGTTCTTCAATGATAATTTCGGGAACGAACTGTATTTTACAGATCCATGAAGATTTTATTCGAATGAAAACGAATTTTATTAGGAACCAAAAAATAAGATTCGTGATCGAATCAAAAATAAAATTCTATTGAATTGTTCACGACAGAACGAATCATATTTTATCGTTCTACGAACCTTGGTTGTGTATCGTCTTTGTTTAGGCATTGTTAATTTTCTTATCTATAGTAATAAGTTGGTGAATAGGTACGGACTGCACATCCATTAAAAAAGTTTATTCTCCCAGTGACAAAAAATCTAACCAAGCAGATATGTGGTTTCTTTCATTTTTATCAAAAAACGGCAAGGGCACCAAAATCAAGTTTTGCCCTGGTTCGGAAAAATCGTAGATCCGGGGCTGACTTTTGGAGACAATTACGATGTTTGACATTAATATTAAAGGGGATTGGAGGGGTAAGGCTGTCAAATTTTCCTTAAAAACTGTTCAATATACCAATCTTAACAAATCTGCATCAAAATGTCAATTTTTGATAAAAGTGGATATGACGAGTCTTGGTTCTCATCTACTCAATTGATTAAGGTAACAAAATTTTGTGGTGGGCCAGTCATAAAATAAAAAAAACGGGTTTTTGAACCACCCTGGTGTTGCCATTGCTTTTTAATATTTTTTTCTTTTTTTAAGTACATTTTTTTTAAGCCCCTCCTAACGAAACAGGGACTACAATTTTTTTCTTCTATGGACAAAAATGGCTATAATATATATATATATTCAAGATGGGTATATCATTCACGCGATTTTTATAATTTAAAAATCCTTTTTCTTTGGGTAAATATTTTGTTGTTATGCTTTTCGCTAAGGGGATGATTTATTTGGAACAGACGAAAGTGCCTCGTTGTCTTGCTAAGTAAATATAAGCTCACACAAAAAACACGATGTTCTTTTAACGGGATTACAACTTAAAAAGAAATAGGCCAAGGAAAATAGGCGAAAGTGCCACGATCAGGGTCGTCAGATTGGGCTATTGATCACAAATTGGGTTACTTTTTCCTTAATTTGCGACAAGAGTATGAAAAAAAGTTGCCCAATGTGATATTATTTTTTACAATACATACATATTTTTAAATATGAAGTTTAAGTGAATACATAATACATACCTAATACTTTATGTTTAAAATTCGTCCAATTTCAAAAAAATTGCCCTTAGAAATTATTCCGAAAAAAAAGAAGCAGCCACTGAAAAGAAACTAGAGATTTGTTCTATGAGATTGGGCTAGCTTTTGGGCTACATTTAGGGCAGTGATTGGGCTACACACGTGCTTCGAGACCTGGCAGCCCTGGCTACGATATCTAAATTCCAAACTTTAACACCTTTAAGTTAATTCGCAGATTAACTAGTTAAAGTGAGGAAATTTGTTAATTGAAGTAAACTTCGCACTTTTACTGGTCGAACCAGCAGTGATTTTTTTATAAATATTTAAATATTGCGTGGGTTAATAAAAATGCTAGTCGCTGTTGCAATTGATAAACAACGAAGCCTGCATTGGGATTGAGCAGAACATGTGGCTTCAGTGGCGCGGTGTGTAGTGCTGCGGCCTCTGAATTGCAAGGTTCATGGTTCGCCCCCAGATGACGGCAAAAGAGTTTTTCAATTAATACGAGCATAACTAGACTAAGCACCACTAAAGGAGTCTGATGATCGAGGTGGCTCTCGTGAAATAGCTATAACTTCAGCCTATATACTTGGTGGTAACACAGACAAGTTGTTGTTGTTCATTCAAAATTATTCAGTATAAATTGATGTACATATAACTTGCAGCATACTGCACTTGTGTGGATTTCCATTTACACACAAACCCAACTTAGATTTTTTTTATAATTATTGTTCAAAGTCTTTAAAATAACAGACAGACCTGGTGTACTTCCCCTCCCAGTCAGCGTTTCCCCAAATTTGGTCCGAACGCAATGGCTAGATGAGAAGCACTTATTCCTGTCAGTTCCTCGCAAGAGTCACTAGGTACCTCGGATACAAAATTTCTGTTTTTAGGTAGCATGGCTGGAAATCGAACCCACACCTTAGGTATGAGAGTCCAATGCACTAACCATTATGCCACGAGGTACTACAATATTTGTATCTAAGCCTAAGTTGTAAAAAAAACTATCTATTTATTCTTAAAGAAAGATTCAACAAGTTGAGTAAAGTATTGGCATGAATTTTTCCACTTACCCTGATTTGAATCAAATCCAATAGTTTGTGGCATAGATATACCATCCACCTCATGTAAATTAGTTAAGTTTACCATTTAATAGATAAAGATTATAGCTAGTAAAAAAGGAAACACAAACAAGAACTTCTACACCCCAAATTGCACAGTTATCTTCCATCTTGTTGCTATTAAACAACCCCATTAGAGCTATTAAACGATTCCCTGATGATAAAAATCAATCTCTATTTTCCTTCGAGCTTCATAGTCTTATCACCACGTGCCCATCTTTTTTTTATTATTAAAAAACACTCACTTGCAACCTCATTAAAACTAACAAGCCAATTCACTTTGGGGCACAATCTCGACACAACTCGACTCGACTCTTCCAAAACTGGGCCATATTAGTCCATTATATTCTATAGATATTGTCATGGCATGGCACCCATCCAATCAACCGACACGCTCTCAATTTCTAGGATCAATGAGTTTTGCCTGGTTTCATCAGTCCTGTTTTGTTACTCGTTTGCATTTTTCCTTTTTTACTTTTATTGTTTGGATGTGTGTGACATGAGATTGGGGCGCTTCTATCTATACTCTATCATTCTTTTGTAACTCCAAGGAGGTACATACCTATATAGTAAAATCAGCCTTTCTATAACTACCCCCATTTCTGACCACAAAATCAGCACTTTAAAACGAGAACATTTATATTAGCTCTACACAGCGAACACTAAGGCAAACTAAAAATGAGGAAAAAAAAAATAAACGAAAAGAATCTCTCTTTAACCTCAATCTTTTTCTATATGTATGTGTAGGTAGAACACAAGAGAGGGAATGTAAATTAGCTTCGCTGGCATATGTATAAGAAGGTATACATGTTTGTTGGTCCTAGAAACAATTTAATGTCAAGTGTGACCAAAGGCTAAGGGCACATTGAGAATACAAAGAGAGTAGTATACTCTCTATAGTTGTTAGGTACTCTATATCTATAACTAGCTTTGCCTCCTTGTCTTGTGTCCCATATAATATTTTATGTTTTTCAATGGGATCTTTTATTTCTTCCTTTTTGTTTGGCATTCCACTTAAACTAAAAAATAAAAAGAATCTTATAATCTTTGAAGTCACATCTACGCCCACAAAAAAAAAATATTAAGTGAACAAAAGAAGCTCGTACCCCTTTTTAGATTTAACATACAGACAAAACGACCGATGTGGGTTTCTCTTCATTGGCGGATTAGAACCATTGACGGCCCAAATCAAAGTGGGAACACGCAAGGGTGAATTCTGACACCGATACTGATTCCTTGTGTATGAAAAGAGGAGGTTAAGTCACAAAAATGGTAAATACAAGAGTTTAAGGGTGGAAATCCAACATTAACATTAAAAGCATAATCTTTCGGTTATCTTTCATTGTTAACCTTTTAACCTCATTGTCTAAAAGCAGGTTTTGAAAACACTTTTACCTACTTATCAGACTGACAGAGGACTGAAAATACCCTTAATCTTACGGGCCCCCAATATATTGTGTGTGTTTTTTTTTTCTGTTAATCCAGCAAAGTTTGTGTCCCGCTTTATCTTGTGATGATGACGACGACGTCATTAAGTTCTACCCATTTTCGCATTATACTATACACAGTAACGAGTAGGCGAAGGGAGAAAGCGCGCATTATAAGGGAATATAAGTTCGTGTACCTATATAGTATTATGCCATGTGCGATTAATTCACTTTCTCCTCAACCCACTTAACGTGAGGATAGGGCGAGAGAGTGCCTACTCTTGAGCTTTTGTATAGTTCGACTTATGAAAGACTTTTTAACTGCAACCACCCTTCTATGTCATATACAGCAGCACCCCCCAATACAAGAGCGATTCTTTTCCTAATGAGAACCTTTTGACCGGATTTTGTTTACTTCATTCAAAATTGTTAAGGTTTTTGGAGTAGGTTTAGGGTTATGGGGTTATTGTAGGTATAGCATGATAGGTGTGTTATAGAATACACTTAAGGACTTCAACTCAAAGATGAATAGTAACACTATATAGGCACATTAATAGGGTTGCAAAATTATTTCAAATTTGTACTCTTATCCTATTTATAAAAAAGGAAGGAAATTTTATAGCTGCGTGTCAACATACATAGGTTTTTGTTAAGCAGGATTCAATGCTCAGTCTTTCCCTTAAGAACAAAACAACAGAATTGGTTTAACCCACATCACATCATCCACAGGATCATAGGGAATAGTAATAATTTCATGGTAGTATTCTTGTATATCCCTCTCTTGGTTGGTCTCCTTGTTGCTTTTAATGACGTCGTCAGTTGTGTGCGTTGTTGCTTTGTATGGAGGTGTATGAAGAGCAAATTATTATAATTATTATTATTACTATTATACGTGAGGTGTTTTTTTTTTCGTAATTAAAACACGTTTTAATGTGGTAATAAAAATCGTGATTCACGCAAGGACTTCAACTATAGAATTCTGGCAGGAAAATTGTCTTCGGCAGATGCAGATTTTGTTTGTTATGAAAATGCGATGCTTGTTACTTAATTACGCTGATGGAACAGCTGGACGGATTCTAGTGAAATTTAGCATAGAAGTATATTATATTGTGGAATAATTGGTCAAAAGTTGCCTTTTATTACTTAAAGAACTTGCTGAGAGCTCAGCGAGAGGTCGACAAGTAGTTACAAGGATATACATAGGATTTCGATCAGCGGGGGGCCGGGGGGTGGGGAGCAAACTCATTAAAAAATTATGTTGGTACAGAAATCTAGCTTTAAGATGTATTCAAAAGAAGACAAATTGCCTTATGTTTGAAAATAGTTTTGCCTGTCTAACCCCTTGCGTAGATACGCCCTTGGCTAGTTATCTGATTACCTTGATTCTTATTTAAATGTAAACTCTGATTAACTATGATGATGTACCACCACTGAATAGACGCACAAAGTAGGCAAAGGTTTTAAATTTATTCTGCAGGTTCCAATGTTTAAATTATAAAATCCCAATCGCACTTCCATTCCACAAATTCTACTAAAAAAAAATCCTTAATTTGAACTTTTGCTGCAACAAAGTTTCAATCTGAATTAAGAGGTTTACTAAAATTATTGCTGAAAAAGTGAAAATAAAATAAACTTTTCTACATTTTTTTTCTGGACATTTGTTATGTTTTGTTTTTAGTTTTCTTTCTCGTTTACGTGAATTGTTTTTAGTCTCAGATAATCTGGCTTCGGATGGTACGGGTTTTTTTTGAATGAATGAATTAATGAAATGTATTGGGGTTCCTATCTACCTAAAACTGGATGAGATGATCATCTTATAGTGCTTCCTTCAATCTTATTTCTTTCAAAAAGTGGAGTATATAAAGGACTCTTTTTTAGAGAGAAAAGGTAAATACCGAGTTTCTGAAAAATTGATCATGCAGTGTTCAAAATATTGATTTAAGAAAAATTGAACATTTTTAAAAACTCGAAAAATAGTTTTTGGAGAATTGTGGTAAAAATTACTGTTTATATACTTTTGAAGCTTCTGCAAGAGACAAAAAGTTGAAATCATAAGCACCTACCGTTTAGAAGAAAATCCAAAATAAAAAATGGTTCTTTGGGAGGTACCATTAACAACCATTTTTTTTTGGGAAATGGTACCTTCTTTTGGAAAATGGTTTCCATCCAAAGATGTAGCACCTCGTGGCCTGTCATGCAGAAGGTCTGGGTTCGATTCCCAGCCACTGTCACCTTAAAACAGATATGTTTTTTTCCGTGGTACTGCCTCTTCCGAGGAACTGACAAGTCTTCCAAAAGTATTACATGTCATGAATAAGTGAGAGCTGTTGCGCCATCAATTTTTTTTAATTTTTCCTATCCAAAGGTAGCCTTTACTAAAATAAATTTAATGCATTTTTTTAAAGAAAAGTTGTGGAGCCATTTTTGCGAATAATAAGATTTTGTAAAAGTGCAAAAAAAATTTAATGGCAGTTACCGCTATTTTTGGTTCTAAAAAAAAAATTTTAAAAAGAACATGTGGACAGAATCACAAAATACCATTATGTACCAAGTTTTAAGAAAATAGATCCAGCCGTGTAGGCTGTAGCCGAATTGTGAGACCCACTTTTTTCGTCTTTCCTATCGTTTTGAAAAGACTGATCATAATCTCGAGGTCAATTTTTTGTATGAATGCATAACTTTTTCAAACATCAATTTTCTGTGTTACGTAGCGTTTTATCCGGAACTATATAATCTTTGGCCAATATTTTCGTCTACTTCGAGCTGCTCTTAAGTACCTTTCAAATGAGCTGCGAACTACGAATACATTATTGTTTAGGTAATTCCAAGCGTTTTAACTTTTCGACAAAGTGAATAAACGATCCTATCTACAATTTTAAAAAGAAAAAACTAAAAGAAACTAAAAACTAAAAAGACTACAAAACTAGTTTAAATTGTTAAATTTAGTTTATTTTTATATTTTCTACGCGATCAATGAGATACCTATTTTCTGCGAAGTGTCAAGCACTTTTTCGCAATCCACAACTTCAGGACGCGTTCCACAAACTGCGAATGAAAAATTGGCTCAAATTTAACCTCAATTTTTCTTAGCACCCATTTTACTGGTTTATTTTATTTTTTTGTATGACAATTCGCGTCTGTCGGCAACCACTCATAATAAAATGCACGACTGGATCGCACGTACTTGCTCTTATGTTCAAGACACTGTGGGCTTAAGAAAATTGTATATAAAAACATGGAAATTATGAGAGAAAAATGTAGAGAAGCATGAAATACGACTTTTAAATTGGATAAAACAACTCTTTTGACAGTTTGATGTGGAATAAAAGAATGCCATCTTAATTCTTGATTGAATATGATTGTATGGGAAAAAAAAATTTAAAATCGTTGGAGCGGTTTTTTTTTTAAATTAATTTTTTATATATAAAATTCTTAAAACATTTTTAAGAACAAATCTTGGTATGCAAATCTAAAGTATATATTTATGTGTATACGAAAACAGAATTTGAAAAAAAAAAATGTCAACCCGTTTTTGAGATATCGAATTTTCAAAAAAAAATTTTGAAACTTTTTTAAAAATCCAAACACTTTTGTTTTGAAAATTTTGATATGCAATATTATTTGATCTTATCAGAATTTTGCACATAAAAATCATCTTAATCCGTTTAGCTGATAACGAGAAAATTCAAAATAAAAAAATACGTTCTATGACAGGTACTACTAATATTTGCTATGTGAAAAATTTTATAATTTTTGGTAGTAGGTCGTACTAATTTAAGTATATGAAAAAAGTTTAATCAAAATCGTAGGAGTCGTTTTCAAGCAAAAAAATATTTTCATTTGCGGTTTTTTCACTTTTGTATGGAAGGTACCGTTATTTTGTCATAAATCTAAAATTTTTTCTAAAAATATTTTAGAAAGTAGGTACTTAAAAAGTCTTAAATATCGAGTTTCAAAAAAATCTATGATGCCGTTTTCGAAATATTTGATTTTCCAAAAAAAAATTTGAAACATTTTTTAAAAATCCAAAAAATATTTTTTCAAAAATGTTGGTACACAAAACTATTAATATTTCTTGGGAGCTTCTGTATAAAAAAAAAATAATTGAAATCGGTCATATCATTTTAAAGAAAATCAAAAATTAAAAAAATGGTTCCTTGGGAGGTACCATTAATAACCATTTTTGAAAAATGGTTTTCCACCCAAAGAAAGCCTTTACTAAAATAAATTTATTGAATTTTTTTTTAAGAAAAGTTGTCGAGCCGTTTTTGAGAAAAATACGATTATGTAAATTTGCCAAAAAAAAAAATGTGTGACAGGTACCGTTATTTTTGGTTCTAAGAAAAAATGAAAAAAACGTGTCGGCAGAATCACCAAAAACCACTAAGTACCAAGTTTGAAGAAAATCGATCGAGCCGTTTAGGCTGTAGACGAACAGACAGACAGACAGACAGACAGACAGACAGAATTTTGCCACCCACTTTTTTGGTGCTCTCTATCATCGTAATATCATGTTTGATTGTTATCTCAAAATTTTTTTTCTGCACGAATCCAAAACTTGCCTTATATGTAGTACCTATAATCGCAAGTAAAAATGATCTGATTGACTATGATCTATTAATAGCCTATTGAATAGACCTTTTAAAAAGGAACAATTTCGTGCAAGGGTTTTTATTATTGAATATGTTTGTTTGGCCCATAAGCATGCTTAAAACCAAAAATGCTACTAAATTCACCCATGCGTTTCTGAGAGAATGGTCACACTGGCCACTTTTCAGTATTTTTGGTATAACTCGAAAACTAAACCGAATTTGAAAATTTTACACATAATACTTTTTGTTCAAAATTAAATTTTCTATTGAAATGGATAGTTCAAAAAATTTTAGGAAAAAATTTAAGCAGGAAAAGTTAACAAAAACCAATATAAATAAAATCGAAAAATCTAAGATTTTTAAATTTTTTTCTAAATTGCGCATAACTTTTTTCGGAAAAAAGATACGCTCAAGACGTTCATAAACAAAGTAAACTGGAGTTTTACGGCTTTAATATGACATGTTAAAAAAGCCATATTATTTAAAAATTGACAGAGATATAACCATTCAAACTTTACCATTTCTTATCATTTTCCGCACTTTTTGCCCGAAAGCCTATTTTTTCGTACTTTATGACAAATTTAACGTTCCTAGCACCTAGTACCAAATCTTATGTTAATCGAACCAGCCGTTCGGTCTGTAGGTCTGAACGCATTTAAAAACAGCCGAAAAACGAAATTGCGAACTTACATCCTTTTTATAAATTCTCTATAGTTCTAATGTCATATTAAATCAAAAATTTTGATTTCGAACATTTTTACGAATGTGAAATTTGCCATATTGTACCGAAAAAGGGACTTTCGGGCCAAAACTGAGAAAAATTATAAGAAATGATAAGGTTTGAATGGGAATATCTCCGTCAATTTTGAACATATATTAATTTTTGAACATGCCATATTAAGGCCTTTAGTCACTACTTTGTTTTGTCTATGCATGTCTTGACCCTATCTTTGCTTCAAGAAAAGTTATGCACAATTTATTAAAAAATTAAGATATTCTTGATTTTTTGATTTTTTTTAAGTTGGTTTTTGTTAACTTTTCCTGCTTAAATTTTTTCGTAAAATTTTTTGAACTATCCATTCCAATAGAAAATTTAATTTTGAACAAAAAGTATTATATGTAAAATTTTCAAATTCGGCTTAGTTTTCGAGTTATACCAAAAATACTGAAAAGTGGCCAGTGTGACCATTCTCTCAGAAACGCATGGGTGAATTTAGTAGCATTTTTGGTTTTAAGCATGCTTATGGGCCAAACAAACATATTCAATAATAAAAGCCCTTGCACGTAATCGTTCCTTTATACCTCTCATTTTTCGGTCTATTCAATAGGCTATAAACGTTTATCACTGATTAAGGCTCAATCTTTCATGCTGTTTTCAGTTTGTCTTTAATTTGTTGGTATGGTCTAGGGCGGGAAAATACCCCCATCGTTTCCCCCCGTAATTACGCCACTGGGATAGGGCACCCAAAGTTCAGTTTCTTTCTTTGGTAAATTGGTGTTCTCGGACGTAGGCGCGTACTTTCGGAAACATAGCTGTTATATATACACATATGTTTATTATCCATCATTATGCTAGTCTTATGAGCTTTCTTCACAAATTTGCATACAACGAGAGAAACTAGCGCATTATTTCGACTGAATTTTATTTTTAAAATTTGTACTGTTTCAGCAACCCCGTAGTAACTATGCAGTATTTCCCAGAAATTTTCAAGCGAAAATCAATTTATTTCGTATTCTGAATTTTATACTGAATTTTCGTCAGTTTTTCGACCCTATACTAGAGCTGTTAGTGTCAAAATAACATAATGATTCAAAAAGAAACCAATAAATGGCCAATAAAATACATTATACCCGAATATAGAGAAAAATAGAGTGATTTTGACGATTAAATTGTTAAATATTAAATTAATCTAAACGTCTAAACCAAACTGAAACTAATCGCTTTGAAATAGTTTCGCAAATAATTGGCTAGTTTCATTTAAACAACTCATAGTAAATAAGACACCTTACTCCTTTTAGACTAAGGAGATAAATTTAGGTTGCGTTCATATCTACCAGAAGCAACTAGGTACATATTTAATTTTGTTTTAAGCCGAAATAACTTTGATGACAAAAATTCCTTATGAAACTCTGACGCAAGTTAAAACGAAACCTGCACACATGAATTGAAGCAAAACAAAAAGAAGTAACTAAAAAGTTATAGGTATTCGTCTGAATATATAATCCCATTTGTTATACCCGATAAAATACAATTTTTCATGTCTTAAAATTATTCTCACTCAATGTCACGTATAGGTAGGTATACCTATTATTTGCCAAGTCCTATTTCAACTTGTTCTCTTTGAATTATTTATTCGGAACTGTCAATCTTTTACCCAATTGTGTGACAAAACAAAAAAGCTCTAACCACAGAAAAACCAAACAAAAATACCCTCACAATATTGTTGAGTCCACAAAAGTACTTCACAGTCTTAAATAATAGATTTGCCTTATTCCAGTGCCAGCTTTGGAACATACAAAACCACCCAATCCAGGCAGGAAGGTCAAAAAGACGCCATTGCCTCAAGCCAGGACACTTTTTCACTCTATATATGTGTGTGTGTGTTAAAAGTGGTTATATGAACATAAGAACCCAAGCTCATTTGGTGACTATTAATGTGCTTGCTGCTACAGCAGTGTTGTTCGTTATTTCTTCGTCTTTCCGGCATTATGGCAATTTCGTACGGTTATAGTGGTTTTTTTTTTTTGACAAAGAGGCATTCTCTAAACATTACTTTATCAACAACAACCACAGAAATGGCGGCGTCGGCGGCGGTATAAATAGTGGCATTGTCTGACGACCGACGACGGTTTTTGGGGAGATTTCCTTATTTTATGGTTAAATCGAGCTACTGAAAAATCCTTCTGCATAACTGTGTTGTGTTATGTAACGGTCGCTGTCAGCAGGGAGTCTTTTTTCCTAACATAGAAGACTAGACGGTAGAAAAGAGAACAAAAATATACCTAAATGAGAATCTAAAATACCCTCAAGAATCTTTCCCATCATCCTTGCTTATTTCAGCATTAAATTAAGAATTCTTTTTTTTTTTGTCAGCAGTGGAAGAATTTCTCCACTGCAAGGCTACAAGGACACCTCTTTTGTTGGCACCCACTCTAACCATGCAACCATATCTATCCAACAACCTCGACGAAGTAATGTCGCACCATAAGGGAAGTGTGGAAAATTATTTGAAATTCCTTGAAACCGAAAATGTTATGCAATTTTATTCTCATATTGAGGACGAAGGAAGTTCCTTCCTCGCATCCTCATCGCTCGGCTCTACTCCAGCCTTATACCTACTCTGTGATTCATTGTTGATGATTCTTCACAAGTCACAACACTCCGACATAAAGTCTGAATAGATACGTGTTGTGTTGTTGTCTTCGTGGTTCTTTTACCGTTTTTTTTTATAAAAAAAATTCCTCTTTCAAGCTTTTATATGTAACTGAAAAAAAAGAGCGAAGACATTTTCCACAATTTTGCTGAAAACGTCAACTCAAAACTCTATAAACGGTCCCAGAAATGGATAGGGCGCGTCAGAGTTTGTCACGGTTTTTGTGTACTCAGGCATTAACAGTTAAAGTGAATCTTTCGTCGTCGCCCTCGACATCGCCATCGTCATCGAGGTTATGTTAGGGTTATAATAGCTGCGTTTTATTATCTCTGGGTCTGGGTCGAGGTTATCTTTTAACATGTATTACAAAAACAACATGGGATCTAGGTTTCTATCGAGGTTAATTTCAATAACCCAGATAGAGGTTTTCACTCTGGCCGGCAGAGGGCTATTTACCATTGTGAATGGATGTCAGCGATTTGTCAGCAGTATAAGGAATAGAGAGGAAAAGAGACAAGTGCTTACATGAAAAACAAATAAACATAAGAAAAAAAGAGACTGATATACAGCACTGCTTTTGCAATAACCCACATCGTTTTATTTTCACGAGGTGAACCATATGGGTTATGAGCGATAATAAAACGCGGCTAATATATTTACACCTTTGCGGTTTAGTTGGAGGGTTGTATCTAATATGGGGTTTCCAGCAAAGTGGATGAATGTTCAGTTCATGTGGGGAAAATGAAGAAGCCAAATGTTATATTTGCAATTATGCCTGGTAGAACTTAATTGAAGCTTCGTTTTGTTTGTTAGCTTGAAAGTCGAGGTGTGGCTGAGCGAGTTGAATTGCATGTCTGGTAGGTATGATAGGACACTTCTCTATTTGGGTTTTCACAGTCTAGGTAGCAAAAATAAAGAAATAAAAGCAGTCGAAAATTGGGTGGGACATCTTTTTTTTTTTTTTTTTATTTCTGTAGTTAATGAGAAGTTATGAAATATAAGTTAACTATAAATAGCTGCAAAAAACTGAGTTTGGAAACACTAAAGCTATTATTAAGACTTTGCTTTTTAATAAATATGTAGATAATAAGTAGTGTACGTACACTAAGGGGGAACGACACAAAATCCCTGTAAAAAAAAAATTTTAACAACAAAAGAACACAATTATTCCAAATGGAAGCACCTAGAATCCATATGCAAACTAATACAACACTGAACTGTAGGCAATATTTCCAGTTACAAAATTTAGTGGCAAATACTTCTACACGGTCCGACAGTCAAACCTGATATAACTGAAGAAGAGTTGGTGACTGCAGCATTTTTATGGTGAATGATAATTGGTAGAATTACTTCGACCATCAAGAAACGTGATGACGTCTGACGTAGAACTTTCGAATGTCTGAAGTCGAATTATTATTTTTCTGTTTTCCATTTGGTCTGGGAATCTTTATATCCGAAGCATTACCTTGGTTACAAGTACTATCTCGTGGCATAATGATTAGTGCGTTGGACTGTCATGCTGAAGGTCTGGGTTCGATTCCCAGCCGCTACAACCTAAAAACAGAATTGTTCCTTCTGAGGTACTGCCTCTTGCTAGGAACTGACAAATCCTCCAAAAGTATATTTGTTACGAAAAAGTGCTTCTCATCTAGCCATTTGGACACGGCAAAAAATTGTAGGTCCCCTCCATTCCTGCCAACAATACGCACACAGGAATAGTTGAGACTAGTTGGTTTCTAGGCCTTGGGTCTCCAGGAGCTGTTGCGCCACCAAACTTATTTACCTATTTTTATTTACCTGGGTTACAAAAAGAGAGTAGTAAGAGTCAACGTTGTTCCCTTGGAACGTTCAGACATTCTTGATACTGGAAGAGCACCTTGCCTTTGCTTCGATCATGAAAGAATATTACACGCCAATTGTGTTTATTTTACCTCAACCTGGTATTGAAGCAGGAGATGGAAAATGCACGAACATACAAATGCTGCAACGGAAAACATAAGCAGCAAGAGAGGAGTACCGTGCAAAGAGAAGGAAAGAGAAAAAACCCTGCGCAGAAATAAAAGACTATCCGAAGCCTCTCAGCTCAAGTATCTCGAAGAATCTAGCACCGCCACTTACACCCGCTGGTTCTACAAAACAGCCAAGCAACTGGCATCTGGTTATAGGACTGGCATCCAAGCTCTTGGAAACAGCGAAAGGAATCTAGTCACCGAAGCACAGGAAATTGTAGACATATTTAAGCAGCACTTCCAGCAACTGCCAATATCAGCAACTGCTTAGTGGGCATTATGTAGAGGAGACGACAGGGGAACAAAGAAGCATGAGACCAGTGAATGAAGGAGCTCAGAATAAAAAGACCGAGCGAATAGTGCAAATAGCTGAGCGCAGCCAACTTCACCCTTTTTTCACTAATTTCAAGTGGCTGCGTTCGACACATCAATTTCAGTTCACAATTTGGAAATTTTTCGAGTTTTTGATTGGCCAGCTGTCTGAAGAAAATTAAGTCATTACTTAATTTTGGTGAGTTGAGCGCATCGCAATCGTATGACAGTTCAGAGCTCAGATGTGTTTCAAAATTATATCGGAGAGCTCTGACCATACTCTAATCGGAGCTAACTCCGATAGCTCGAAATCTACTCCATGCTCTGCTCAGAGCTAAAAAAGAAAAACACCTTATGTGAGCGTCTAAAACCTTCTGCAACACTATGATCGGCACGTATCAATGTGGCTTTAGGCCAGGCAGATCAACGATAGACAAAATCTTCACATTGAGGCAAATCCTGGAAAAGACCAACGAATTTCAAGTCGAGAACCACCTCTTTGTTCATCGACTTCAAAGACGCGTATGATAGCAAAAGTCACCAAGAGCTTCTATTGGCGATGTCGGAACACGGGATCCCGAAAAAAACTGATCCAGCTATATGGCATGTAGTTACAAGATACGCGGTGCAACGTGCAAATGGGTAACAGCTCATCTGAGTTATTCCAGACGTGTACAGGATTCAAACAAGGAGATGCGATATCATATGCTTTCTTCAACCTAGTCCTGGAGCAGATAGTGCGCAGGAGTGGTGTTAATATGGAAGCTACTATCTTCAATAGGTCTTCTCAACTGCTTTGCTATGCGGACGACATTGACATCATCGGCCGCTCCAAGAGAGCTGTACGTGAAACATTCACAGCTATTGATGAACAGGCGAAACGCGTTGGTCTTGAAGTGAATGAGGACAAAACCAAGTATATGCAATCAACAAACAAAGCCTCATCTGTGCATTGCCTAGGACAAAACTTCAATGTTGGTAGCAGTAATT
This sequence comes from Dasysyrphus tricinctus, assembly GCA_963921185.1. Taxonomy (NCBI): domain Eukaryota; kingdom Metazoa; phylum Arthropoda; class Insecta; order Diptera; family Syrphidae; genus Dasysyrphus; species Dasysyrphus tricinctus. The sequence goes on from OY992531.1 coordinate 35,592,652, forward strand.
TCGAGGTAGTTAAGGAGTTCACCTACCTCGGAACAAACATCAATTCCACGAACGATACCTTAGTGGAAATCCAACGAAGAATTACCCTAGCGAGCCACTGCTACTTCGGTTTGGCCAAACAAATGGGTTCAACTTCTTTCTCAAAAGACAAAGTGCACGCTATACAAACGCTAATTTTACCAGTTCTACTCTATGGTGCCGAGTGCTGGACGATAAATAAAAAAGGGGAATTGATACTGGGCACTTTCGAGAGGAAAATTCTTCGGCGGATATTTGATCCTATATTCGAAGAGGGCGATTGGACGAGAAGATTTAATCGTGAACTGTACGAGCTGTACCAAGATGTGGATATAGTCCAAAGAGCCAAAACACGTATACACTGGCCACATCGAGCAAAAAGATAACAATGCTCCAGCCAAGAAAATCTTCGAGTCCCAGCCCTCAGAGGTCTCGACGACTGGAGGGAGCGTGCGAGGGACCGCAACCGATGTAAGACCGCAATATCTCAGGCAGAGAACCTTCGTGGATCGGTATCCAGATAATTAAGTAGTAGTGGTAACAATTGGATACTCCTCTAAAGGCTTAATTCACCAACATCAGCCTCATATGCGCACATTCCCCCACAGGGGAAAAAGATGATAGCACCAAAGACGAGAGCTACGAGCTACTGGACAAGACACATTGTCTTGGGTAATTTAACTGCCAAAGTAGAGAAAAAAAGATGTCGGAAGAGAAAACATCCTTCTCAAAATCAGAAGCTATAGCCTGCACGACACCACTTCCGATAACAAACTCAGGTTAATCGACCTTGCTGCGGGGCGAAGCTTTGTGGTAGCTAGTACGCAGTTCTCACATCATGATATTATTCACAATGGGTCATTGTGACATCCTGGTCAATCAACCACCAACCATAGATTGCCCATATTGCAATCGACGCAACCGAAAAGCCAACGTTGACTGGGATTACTTTCTCATTGTATCAAAGGTAATGCTACGGGTATCCAGACTCAAGCCAAAGCAGGGAAATACTGTGAGAGAATTCGACGTCAGAAGGCTACAGTCACAATAAATTGCCAGATAGTTTTTCGATTGAATCTCTCCCACCCAGCCCTATCCTGCCAAATTCAAGCATCGAGAACCAGTAGAAGAATTGCCATGAAGTCATCAGAGATGCTGCCTCTGACGTGCTGGGCCTTGCACCACAACTACAGTGAAACTGAAACCCCTGGTTCGATAAAGAATGCCGGCCAATTCATGCGGTCAAACAAAAGGCGTAAAAAGTGACGCTGCATAGAAGAACAAGAGCTGCTCCTGACCTCTACGAGCAGTAGAGGGGAGAAGAACACCAACTTCTCAGAAAGAAAAAGAAGGGAAAAGCGAATCGCGTGATCGAGGAAATACAAAGGAAGTTTTAAAGGGAAATGACGCATCGACTTCCGTTGCCATGCAGATTGCACCATTCAACTTAGATGACGTAGGCAACGATTCCGTCCTCTCAATCTCAACTAAGTGAAGATAGCTACATAAACGAGTATCTTATCTTAATTCTAATAAAATTGCAGGATGGTGTTGCGGCCGAGCTATTCAAAGTGGGTGGCAATGAATTGGTTAGGAGTATGAACCATCTCGTCTACAAAATAAGATCAAAAGAAAGTATATTATTTGCTCGATTCTCAAAATAGGCGATCCTCTGGACTCCACCAGCTGTAGAGGCATCAGTCTCCTAAACAGCGCTTACGAGATGATTTCCGCTTTACTTTGTGAACGCCAGAAGCAATTTGTTAAAAACCTTAAAGGAAAGTCTACCATCGACCAAATATTCGCACTACGGTAGATCTTGGAAAAAACCCAGCAGTTTCAAATTGATACCCACCACCTTTTCATCGATTTCAAGAATGCAAATGACAGGACCGATAGGGATGAGCTATATAGAACAAAATCTGCTTTTGGCATCCCTCCTAAACTCGTCCGTTTGTGCAGGATGACGAACGAGAATGCAATGCTGCTCCAACAAGGTCAGCAAAGACCGCACCGACACCTTTGATGTCAAAAAAGGTTTTAGGCAAGGCGACCGACGTGCTGTCATGCGACTTCTTCAACATCGTTCTTAAAAGAATAGTACCAAACTCTAACGTCAATACTTTTGAGGCACAAGTTTGCAATAGTCTGTCCAATTAATTATTTACGCCGACGATATTGACAAAGTTGGACGAATAAGACGTAATTTCAGTGGCTTTTTCGTGAGTATTGAGAAAGAGGGCAAGAAGATGGGTTTAATGGTGAATGAAGGCAAGACCAAATATATGCTGTCAACAAGAAAGGATACCCAACACTGTCACAGACGACGTTTCGGACAAAACTTCTCCATAGATAGCTTTAATTTCGAGGTGGTTAAAGATGTTGTGTACCTAGGCTCCACTAGAAACTCAGCAACTAATGTGTTCCTGTATAAGACGCTCATTATCATTTTGACCTGATATATAATGTAGAATCATGGACACTATATTAACGGTGGAGGCTGGATGAGAATGCCTAGTTCACGCGGCAATGAACCGCACGTTTTCTTGTGGTCTGGAGAACAAAAATTCTTCGGGTGATTTTTGATCCTGTCTGCATTGATGGAAAATGGAGAAGGAAGATACAACATCAAACTGTACGGTCTATACCAGGACACCAATCTAGCCACAAAAAATGAAAAACCAATGACTAACATGGCTGGTTCACCTAAATCGCTTGAACATAAATGCTCTGGAAGAACTTTCTTGGTTCAGGCCGGACTGCAGCGCCACCCTAATTAAGTAAGAAAGCAGGAAAAAGAACATTCAAACCTCTGAAAAACCATAACAGAAAACGGAACCATTTCCTTTCTACATCATGAAAACTTAATATCATTTTTATTCATGGTGTTTTTTTCTTCGAATTGTGGTGTTTTTATGCCTTTTTTTTTCATTTTCCTTTTTACAATTACAACACAATCAAAAATGAATTATTTCGAAATTTACTCGTTGTCGTTGCCTTGGAAATTTAAGGTTCTTATAGCACACAATAATGTTTTTTCTATATAAAAATAGGAAGTCCTTTTCCTGACAAAGGTATGTAGCTTAAGCAATATTCCCGCTTAAAGCCAAATATAGCAACAACAGTAGGTAAAAAAAAAACACTACAACCAAGATACACATGTAAATAAAAGAGTATACAAGATGTTTTTCTTGCCTCCTCCATATGTTGTATGAACAACGGTGTTTATTCATTTCCTCATCCTTGTCTCAGTTACTGAGTTTTCTTCGCGTGTGAAATATATTTTTTTTGTATTTTGTTCTTGTGTGCCCCCATCATTCATGAGCCGCAAATAAACGGAAATGAAAAAACTGCAGACATTGCGCTTTCAACAAATAACAAAAAAGAAAAAAAAATGGCTGCAAGAGGATATGCGAGCAGCCTTGTGTCAGAAGGAACTCAGAATGTGCATATAACAAAGTAAAAACAAAATCTTGCAATCGTAAAACGATAAAAAAAATAACAACGCGAAAGCAGAATCGAAGAAAAAACATAATAATGAAAATTTACAAAAGAAAAATAATAAAAAAAGGGAAAATTCCTCACGTCTACTCCCCACCAACTACTTTGCTTTTTTTCAGCAACCCTAACCAGGAACTTGGCTCCATCAGCAAAGGAAGAGTAAAAGTAATATGGAAATCATTTATTCGATGAGAAGAAGAAGGAGGTCCTTGGAAAAGGGGTCATTGAAGAGTCAGGGGTGGCAGCGCGCAGCGCGATGCCAGCGGAAGTACCCAAGCAATATTTATGAATCTATAAAATTTGTTGTTGTAGTCAAAGCATAACGAAAGGAAACTGGTGCAATAGCACTTAGAGGGTTTATTCTAGTATTTGATCGGCCTTAGCCACCCGCTGCAGATTCCCCGTACCACCCTCGACATTAATTGTTGTTGTAATAGTTGAAGCAAACCATTTCCAACGGATGTTTACATTAGTATTCCTCAAGAACAAAGCCACTTTGAATCTGTTAGCGTATGGATTGGATGTTTGCTAGCAATAAACTCCAAAATAAATGGAAAGGTAGTTTTATGTTTCCTGTTACAGGTTGCAGCTGCTGTGTGTTGCAAAAGAATTACTATATGCTCTGGCTCTCTCGCTCCCTGTAATATATAGGGAACGATAGAAGCATGCATATTGCATTAGACACAAGCTTAAGAGGATACTGGGAAACTGGATACTTGATCCCTGCTCAGGACTCAGGAGATGTAAGCAATAAAACAAGGAAGCTCTTCAAATACAAACTTTTCAAATACTATACCTGCCTGCTGCATTCCGACCTGATGGCAGCTCTTGAAGTATAGTCTGAATCGATAAGGGATAAGTAGATTTTTGCATCCTTATGTCATTGACTTTGGCGGTTAAAGTGCATTCAACTTTAGATAACAGATGATGATGTCATTGAATTCAAGAACGTGTATAGAGATTGAGTTGAACAGAAATAAAATACACGACTGGATCACACGTACTTGCTCTTATGTTCAAGTATCTTAGATTTTTAAAAATTGTATATAAAAAACATGGATATTATGTGAGAAAAATTTGTATTCCATCTGAATTGTTAAATAGATATGCAGTTATGCACCCTTATTGTGAGTTACAAAGAACTAGCAATTGATGGTTGATAAATGTTGACATTCGATAGTTAATAACAAAATTTATATAAGTTTTGATAATTGAGAATGAAACAAATTGTTGTAAATTTTAAGAAAATTGATATTTTCCAATGAAGAGATGGTTAGATTTTTTAATAAATTGACTTTTAAAATACAAAAATACAATACTTATCAACTATCAATTGATATTTGAACTCACAATAAGGGTGGGGAATTGAAACAAAAAATGAAAATCGTGGGATGCTTTGTTTTTAGTTAGCTTTTTTAGATATACAATTTTCAAAACATTTTTAAAGAAAAATTTTGGCAAAAAAACTTTGAGACAACAATCAAACATGAAATTAAAATGACTGAGAACACCAAAAAAGTGGGTGGCACAATTCTGTCTGTCTGTCTGTTCGTCTACACACAGCTTAAATGGCTCGATCGATTTTCTTAAAACTTGGTTCATAGAGGTTTTTGGTGATTATGCCCACACGATTTTTTTCATTTTTTCTTAAAACCAAAAATAACGGTACTTGCCATACAATCTTTCTTAGCAATTTTACATAATCGTATTTTTCTCAAAAACGGCTCGACAACTTTTCTTTAAGAAAAATTCAGTAAATTTATTTTAGTAAAGGCTTCTTTTCGGTGGAAAACCATTTTTTCAAAAATGGTTATTAATGGTACCTCCCAAAGAACCATTTTCGATTTTCTTCAAAAGGATACGACAGATTTCAATTATTTTTTTACACAGAAGCTTCCAAAAAATATGAATAGTTTTATGTACGAGCATTTTTGAAAAAATATTTTTTGGATTTTTAAAAAATGTTTCAAAATTTTTGTTGGAAAATCAAATATTTCGAAAACGACATCATAGATTTTTTTTGAAACTAGATACTAAAGAATTTTTTGGTACTTTCTAAAATATTTTTTGAGAAAAATTAACATTTATGAAAAAATAATGGTACCTTCCATACAAAAGTTAAAAAACCGCAAAGGAAAATATTTGTTTGCTTAAAAACGACTCCTACGATTTTGATTAAACTTTTTCTATATACTTAAATTAGTACGATCTACTACCAAAAATTATAAAATTTTACATTTAGAAACTATTAATAGTAGGTATAACATGTCATAGAACGTATTTTGTTATTTTGAATTTTCTCGTTATCGGCTGAACGGATTTAGATGAATTTTTGAATATACAAATTTCAGATAAGATTTAATACTTTTGCATATCTAAATTTTCAAAAAAAATGTTTTTGTATTTTTGAAAATGTTTCATGTTTTTTTTTGAAAATTCGATATCTCAAAAACGGGTTGAGAATTTTTTTTTCAAATTTTGGTTTAATATACACATAAATAAATACTTTAGGATTGCATACCAAAATTTGTTCTAAAAAATGTTTTAAGAATTTTATATATAAAAATAATTTTTTTAAAAAAACAGCTCCAATGATTTTAATTTTTTTTTCCATACAATCATATTCCATCAAGAATCAAGATGGCATTCTTTTCTTTCATCTGAAACTGTCAAAAGAGTTATTTTAGCCAGTTTAAATGTCGTATTTCATGCTTCTGGGTAATTCCATGAAAAAGTGGACATGAAGATAGAAAAATGAAACATTTTTCTCGCCCCCTGTGCATTGTTCGCTAGTTTTAAAATTAGAATTACAAAATATCTTACAAGTTATAAGCATATGGCTAAAAATAAAATAAAATTAAAAAAGGCTTAGCCCTAAATTTTTAAATAAAAAAACGTGAATTTTTTTTTATTTTATAATAAGCGCGCACTAAAGGGGTTTTGAGTACCCTTAAAATTAATTAACACAGTGCGAGCGTTAGGAAAATAGGGAAGGATTCGAGAGGAGATACCGATGCACATTAGTTTTGTAGTTCTGAATATCAAAATGAGAGGGAAATACAGAGCCAGGTAAAGCATTCCACATTCGGGTAGTGCGACTAAGAAATGAATCTCTTTACTTGACAGTGCGTCCGAAATTGGGCTCAAGGGTATATTGATGTGCATTCCTAGAAGTACTAGTATTACGGTGGAACTGCTTAAGGGGAGGAATGCAACTGGCTATTTCACTAGAACACTGTTTGTTAAAATACCGATAAAATAATGAAAGGCACGAAACATTGCGGCGGTGTTCGAGAGATGCAAATGTTTCCGTTGTTGTTCCATCACCTATCATTTTCAACGCTCTATTTTGAATTCTATCCAACAGACTTAAATGGGTCTTAGGAGCACCTGCCCAGATATGGGAGTTGTACTCAAGCTTTGGACGAATAAAGGCTTTATAGATTACAACCAGATCAGAAGGGGAGACAAATTTCTTACTTCTACGAAGAAAACCTAAACATTTCGCAGCATTTTTGGCGACGTCAAATATGTGATCATTCCACAGAAGGTGGTTTGTGATGCACATACCCAGAACTGAAAGCTGTTCGGTTTCCTCGATGCAAGTGCCATTCATGGATAGTGGCAAAGGGGGTGGGTTTCGCTTTCACGACAGAAGACAGCATTGAGTTTTTGAAGCATTAAATTCTACGCGGTTTCTTATTCCCCATTGGACAATGCTGTTGAGATCAGAATTTAATGAGCTTATCATACGCCGCCGTTCAAGTTCCACATCCGAAGAATAAGGAAGTGAATCTTGGAACGAATATGAAAAGCTGAGGGTACTGTCGTCTGCAAAAGAGTTTAATGGATTAGAAGTTTCAGACAGAAGATCATTTATAAAAATAAGGAAGAGAGTCGGAGACAAAACGGAGCTCTGGGGCACACCAGCATTTATTTTATGAATATCAGACTTGAAACCATCCAAGATCCAACACAACTTGTATTGAACGGTCCGAAAGGTAGTTTCTAATCCAACGAAGAAGAGATTCATCAATTCCAAATGCACGCATTTTCGATAAGAGAGCTTGATGCCAAACTCTATCAAACGCTTTTGAAATATCAAGCGCAATAATCTTACTTTCTCCAAAACAATGTAAAGATTTGTTCCACTGCTCGGTGAGATATACCATCAGATCACCAGTGGACCTATTGCTACAAAAGCCATACTGCCGGTCATTAAGAAGCTTCCGTTTTTCGAGATATTTCTTAAGCTGATAATTTATCAGCGTTTCCATGACCTTGGAAAGAAGGGACGTAAGTGCAATTGGACGATAGTAAGAGGGAGAAGAAGATTCGCCTTTTTTAGGGACAGGCTGGACAAATGCTGTTTTCAATCCACTCGAAATACATGAGTTACCGACTTTTTGTAACGTGGATGCTATTATGTATTTTATTTTATTTGTATAACATATTTTCAATAATTTAAAATTTGTGTACAGATATTAACAGGCTGATAAATTCTTATATCTTATTCAACAAACCAGTTTACCTTTATTGGTTTGTTTAATTTTTAGAAAAATGCATAGCACTGCTACAAAGCCCGTGTCCGAATGTGGTAACGTGAGTTACCAACATGTTTTTGTATTTTTTGCTAAGAAAGAATTTATTTTCCCCTAAAATTTTATTTTTTCATAGAAGTCGAAATCATTACTATGTATAGAGTTTATATTTTGTTTAATTTATATTTATATAAGTATGGGAATTTTAATGAAAGAGAATGTGAAACTCTCCCAAATGTAACTTGAGTTACCATGGAATTGCCCTTCTAAACATTTTTCTCTCATAATTTCCATGTTTTTATATACAATTTTCTTCAACCCACAGTGTCTTGAACATGAGAGCAAGTTCGTGCGTTACATAAAATGTGTATGGGGGCCTGTAAAAAAAATTATGTCATACAAAGCTGTTTACCACACCCACTTTTGGGAGATGAATTGACAAGAAGTAATAAAGGGTGTTTTTTAGATAGATTTTTGAAATGGAATAAAACAAAGATGTTTTTTTTTTTATTTGACATGAAATTTACTTCATTCGAAAGCCACCCATTTAGTCATTAAGCTACCCTTAATTAATAAACCATAGACTTAAAATGGAAAATAATTATTTTTGGATGCAAAAACCATTTGAATGCAAATAATGCCTTGAGGTGAATATATTTATTTTTTTTTTGAAGTGTAAACTGACCATAAAAAAAATATTTAATTCACCACACTTTTTCCGCATGCAAAACAATTTCCGGTCCATTGTCAGTAATGGATTTTGTTTGCATGAAACTATATGTGGAGCTATAAGCTAGGCTTTACATAGTTCGATTATTTTTATTACTCATTAAGTCAAAGTTGAATTTGAGAGGTGTTAATATTTGGATCATATTGTATGGTTTGAATTAAAAGATTGTTAGAAAACTGAAAATTCTATTTACATAAATCCATCCATGCCAATGAATGAAAATTAATGCAAGGAATGCAAAGAATGCCTGAATTCCCAAAATATTGCATTCAATTGATAGTTGTAAAATAGATGGGGAAAAAAATGATTGCAATCATTACAATGTCAAATGATTGCTGATTAATTCTCCAATCAGCAATCATTTGACATTGTACCTAATGATTGCAATTGGCTTCAAAGTGAATTCATTAGAAGGTTGCGTGTTCAGATCACGTCGTCGGGGTCACCAACTGAGGTTGTTGCGTAGCAATTGTTAATAAAGAAAAAAGTACTTATATACTTTTATACTTTGAACTATTTATTAATATAAATTATTTCAAATCTTAACATGTACAAATTACTAATATAAGAAGTAAGTTTTGTTCGAATGATAGGCGCAAAGTGATTAACCAACTTAAAATTAATCACGCTCAAAGTGAGCAGATTGTAGCTTTTTGGCATTTGACGTTTAGAACGAGATGCGTTCACAGTAAAACTAATTTTATGTTTGTTAAGGAGGCACCACAAATGTAATCCTTTAATTACATTCATAAAAGATTGCACTCACAAAAGATTGCATTCTTTTTCAACCTTAACGGCATATTTTTTTCTCGAATATCCTATATGATTGGACTCAATGTTTTGTTGTTTTGGCTCCTTCGGCAACAATCAATATGAAATCGATAGCTATAGTCCAAAATAATTTTTTATTTTATTTCAAAAATTTTCTGAATTTTTATAAGAAAATACACACTTTTCCACAACATCTTCAAGAGATAAATTAAATATTTATATTTCATGGATAAAATTCTTGTAAGGCGACATAAATCAATCCCAATAATATTGTTTCACCATCATCATTGAACATCTTGAGGATTTAGCTTTATATTTTTGATGCAACCCTTGAGACATTCATTAAAATAATACTTTAGTCAAACATTATCAGATATTGGTTTTTGAATAAAAAGTCTCGAATTTATGTGGCTTTGTATTTAGTTGAATTCTTTTTTCTTGATTTATTTTGATAAAATTATTTTTCCTATTTTTTATTTGTCTATCGAATGGACAAATCCAATCAACACAGCCCTCTTTTTTCGAATGAGCTCGTACGTATGTTCATGGAAGCCTCTTAAAATACTTGTTTGAACAATTTTATTGAATTCGCTCCATCCAAGTATTGAAAATATTTGCTTTCAATTTTCCAATAGTGTACACACACTCCGGGTTATTAAACTAAGGTCCAATTGAAAAATGAATGTTAAGTTATTTATTCTTAAACGAAATCTTAAGAAAACAACTTAGAATTATAAAAAATTGTTTATAAAACGTAAATATCAATGGACTCGTTTGAATTTTTAATGAGGTGCTCAACTTAAACAGAAGAACCTTAGAAAAATGAATTGCCAAACTAGAAACTATATTCAGTTTATCCTAATGGGTACCTACTAGTCATTTCTATTTTTTTTTTGTAAGTATCAGTTGATGTTTCTTTGTTCTCCAGCGACATCGGCAGCCACAGCCATGATATTCTCGACCGAACGACCAGTCCGGTGGCGGCCACGGCCACGCCCTGCATGGTCTCCTGTGGTTCCAGTCCGTTCGAGTCTTAAAGCTAAGCGCCGCCGTACTGTTTGCGGAGTTGGCGTGACGCGAGTAGGAAATCGAATTCGAAATTCACGTTGCGCTAACTACTTACTGATTTTGAGTTAAAAAAAATAGACGTAATTATTCCACGCTCTTGGGGAGTATAGCGGTTCATTTTTTTTCTAAAAATATTCTACAGTATCTATTTTACAAATTTAAAAAATGATTGACGCACGACGTCATCTGCAGAAATTATGGCATCCTCCGCGATAGGATGATTAATTTTGCGCCACCTTGTACAAATTTTAAAACTTATAAGAATTTTTCGATACAAAAAATTCCAACAAAACATTTGTGCAAAAAGAAAAAAAACAATCAATCAAGTGACCCAGAGTGTAGTATATTTGTGATGTTTAATGTTTAAAAAGCATTGTTCGTGGAAACAATATTTTGTAAATAAAATTGTTGAATGAACCTAGGTACACCTATTTTTACTGAACGCATCAATGCACTTACCGATTCGCTTTAAAAAAATAAAGTTTTTTTCTTTTAATTGATTCAATTTCCTGTCTTCCTTGTCCCGATGGATTGGGGCACGTAGGAAGTTGTTGCACTTTAAAAACTGTAACTGATTTAATTATAGCTGCACAATATGACGTTGTAGTGCATTAAAAACAATCTCATGCTTAACTTCACACTTCTGTCACTGGGTTTTATAAAGGTAAATAAGAGTTGTTTTGTTTTTGTTGTTGTTTTTGTTTTTATTGTATATTCCTTCGACTGGAGCGCGTAACATTTGAGTGGGTGTGTCGTTGTTGCGCTTGAATTTCCACAACAATTATTTTCACAGCTAAGTGAATACATGTTCATCGTGTTGTGTCTACGAAAAGGTATAGGAAGGAAGTGAGGAAGTTTTAAATTTAGTTTGACTTTACATATATTTTAAGAGAAGCTATTATGCAACACTGGCGTCAAACAAAGTTCAAGTATGTCAATGTCAAGGTGAAGTGCATTATTACTTTTAATTTAATTAAAACTTTTAAATTATATTGATGTGAGTAAACAAAAGGGTGGCAACAATTGACATTGACATTCGTTGCGGAAAATTTAAAAATAGAAGTGTATTGGGGAATGAGATTAGACGAAAGTATTTGAAGTATTTTGAATTGGGCTTATCATGTGGCTTCGGTGGCACGGTGTGCATTGCATCGGTGTTTGAACCAAAAGGTTTATGGTTCACTCCCAGATAACGCGACGCCCAGATTCAATTAATACGACCCTAACCAGACAGTTTTCGCTCTCTAAAAGTACTGGAGATTGCTAGGACGCCACTACGGCCCTAGGGTCAATGAAAGTAAAATCCCCATGCACATCACCGCGTGGTGGAGAGCGGGTAACGCTAACGTGCAGGGGGACCGAATGGATACCGGGATAAGCAGACATCCCAGCAGTGCTGGCCAGGGCACAAATTTGACCTCGGGATGGTTAAAAGCCCCTTAAAGGCGGATGAACTGCAGAAGGCGGTCAACGACATGATAGTCTGGTGAGGGAGGAGCCTTTTTATTTTGATAGGTCAACGGCAGCAGCCAGTAGCGTCTGTAACCCATATTGGGTGGCTACAAAAGGCGTCTGTTTTCCCATAGTGGGCGGCCTCGAGCAGTAATGTGTTTGACCATACCACAGCCGGGTGTGCTTGTCAATTCTGAGCTAATGTATGTTATCAATCATATCTCGGAAAACACCATGGTGGAAGGATATGTGCAAATACATGAACTATGACAACAAATGGAAATGAGTCCCCAAGAGGTAATCTTTTTATAGAAAATCCTTCTGTAGCTTCGGTTGCAGTAAGCCGCACATCGGATTTGCAAATGTTACTTTTGGCTACCGCATACGTTTGAAAATCGGAACATGGAACGTTCGATCCTTGTACAGCGATGGTAGATACGAGCAGGTTGAGCGTGAAATGCTTCGCCTTAAGATCAGTATCCTGGGCAAAAGCGCAACTAAGTGGAGAGGAAGAGCTGACGAGAATGCTGTATTCTGGAGAAGATGATAGAGACGGTGGCCAAAGACTGCATGGTGTCGGAATTATTGTGAACGAAGAAGCGAGGCGTAGTTTGATCTCCTGGGCGCCCATTTCTGCGAGATTAATGACAGCAAGGTTTCGTTCAAAAATTCGTAGCGTCACAATTATTCAGTGCTACGCCCCCACATATGAAGCGACCGAGGAAGACAAACCCGCGTTCTACACTCATCTTAACTCGGTTAACAGTTGTGTTCCTAGAGCCGATATCATATAGTCGTTATGGGAGACATTAATGCCCAAATCGGTTCAGACAATTACGGACTGGAACGCGTGATAGAAAGAAATGGCTTGGTGTCACGGAATGAAAATGGTAACTTGCTTGTCGACTTTTGTAACACGAATCGTCTTGTGATAGATGGGACTGCATTTAAACATAAGACGTGCAACAAAATTACCTTGGTGCATCCGGATGGTGCAGCGATGGGGAAGTCAATGTGTGATGCCCGGAGTATAAGAAATGCCGATGTGGGAAGCGTTTACCATTGGGTTCTGATGAATCTAAAACTACAAACCGCTGCCGTAAAAAAACCAGCGCAGGATGCAGCAAGGAGCTCAAAATTCATTATGAATGCTTCGAACGACCCCAACATATGTCAAAACTATGTCACCACCCTTAACGCAGAGCTTCATCATTAAACGGAATTCAACATTCAACAATTGATTAGATTTAGGGTGAAATTAAAAGTGCTTTTACGGAGGCTGGATCCGAAACTTTACCCAAGTGAATGAGACGCTCTTGGATATCCCAAGAAACCTGGGATAAGATCGAACTTCCCACGCAAACCGTTGAAAATCCAAATAAATGCCGAAGCAGATGTTCAACGAAAGGCTGAATTGCGAAGCGAGTACCGCATTGCACATAAGACGGTCTATTGCTGTGTGAGACGTGAAAGGCGGGTGAAGTAAGATGGACTCGCAGATAATTCAGAAAACGCTGCAAGAAGAAGAGGTATCTGGGAATTGTACCAAATATCCGAAGATGTTATTTGGAAAAAGCAACATCAATCATCCTGTAATGGATGTGGATGGCACACTTTTGGCATCAATTGAGGATCAGCTACGCAGATTTAAGGACAATTTCTGGGCCCTGCTAAATGATGATTCAGTTGAGCAGAGTGCTGAAGTGCCCCAATTAAACGAGATACGCAGGTCCTATAAGAGTATTGACATCGAACAACCATCAGAATTGGAAGTCCATGCTTCAATAAATCTCCTCAAAAACAACAAGGCAGCTAGAAAGGACGGAATACTAGCTGAATTCCTGAAAGCCGTTCCCTTAACAGCGGCTTGTATTTTACATTATTTGATACAAATAATTTGGGAAAACGGAAGCTAACCCAAGGACTGGAGAGATGGTGTTATTGTTAAGCTGTCAAAGAAAGGTGACCTTAAGATTTGCAATAATATGGCAACAATCATTCTCGAGCAGATAAGGGATAAAATTTAGTCTACACTCTAGAGGCATCAAGCTGACTTCAACAGTGGTCGATCGTGTGTCGACCATATCAACACCATGCGCATTGTCCTTGAACAGTTTCAATCACCGCTTTCAATTCAATTACAATCACCGCTTTACCTCATGTTTTATGGATTTTGAGAAGGTTTTTGATCGAGTAAGCCGAGAATGTTATGAATTTCTATGCTTGGTAGATGAATTCCCTCAAAAATTGTTGCCATTATTAAAGAGTCCTACAACAACGCAAGGTATTTTGTTTTACACAATGGGCAGCTATCCGACTCCTTCGTAGTGCGGCAGGGTGTGAGACGTTCTTTCGCCATTTCTCTTCCTGCTGGCGATGGATGGCTAGTGTTATTGGTACAGCTGAGCGACAGGGCATTCAATAGAGACCATTTGAAAGGGCTCGGTCATTTAGACAACCCATGCCGATGACATATGTCTAATGGCAAATAACATCTGTGGGTTGAACGGCTTGTGCTGAACGCTGCAAGTGAAGTTAGAGTCAAGTGGTCTAAAAATAAACATGAAGAAGACAAAAATAATGCTCACAGGCCACTCCACACAGCAGCGTATTATTCTACAAGAGACGCCAGTGGAAGAAGTCGAACTACCTTGGCAGTATTGTTTCTGCAAACGGGGTGGTACGGATCTAGACGTTAAAAGTAGAATTAATAAGGCTCGTGCTGCCTTCTTTCGGTACTCTGTCCCCAATTTGGAAGTCTATAGTCAAATCTCCTTTCGCACTAAGTTGAGATTCTTCTAACCCAATTTCAAATCCGTCTTATGGGCTTGTGAAACCTGGAAAGTCACGTCAGCCATTTTGAGGAAATTGAAGGCTGTTGTGAAACGCTCTCTACACCACATCCAAAAGATTTCCTGGCCACAAATTATATCAAACGAGGAATTGTGGCTAAAGACAAGTCATAAGCGGGTGGACGTCGACATAAAAAAGCGTAAATGGCAATGGATTGGTCACAAACTGAGGAAACCAAACGATGAAATTGCAAAGCAGACCTTTGAATGGAATCCTCAGGGTGCATGGAGGGTTGGAAGACCAAGAACAACATGGAAATTAAACGATCTTAGCAGAAGCAGAATCCCAGAGAAAGACATGGCCACAGTTAAAATACCTTGCTGCAGACCGTTAAGGATGGAGACGTTTTGTTGACGCCCTATGCCCAAACCGGGGTTACAGGACACTATGATGATGATGAAAATTTACTACAAAAATGGTGAAAGTTTGCGGAAGCGTTTCGTTAAATTCGTTGTACTTTTCTGGTCACCACAAAGCACCATCTCGCCCTGCTATAGTGGATTTATTAATCGATCAAATTGAACTTTGTTGGCAGTTAAGTGATGTGAAGACGCCAAATCGTGTTCGTTTGGCAAGTTCAGATGCAAATATCACCATTGCATAAAATAAATAAAATAAATAAATTGGGTGGCGCAACAGCTCGTGGAGAGCCAGGGGCAAGTGACTTACAACTCACAACCATTCCTGTGTGCGTGTTTGTTGGAAGGAATGGAAGGGACCTACAGTTTTTTGACGAGTCCGAACGGCTAAATGAGAAGCAATTTTTCATGACAAGTATACTCTTGGAGGTTTTGTCAGTTCTTCGCAAGAGGCAGTACCTCGAATAAAACATTTCTGTTTTTAGGTTGCACGGCTGGGAATCGAACCCAGATCTTCAGCATGACAGTCCTACGCACTTACCATAATGCCACGAGGTATTACATCACCATTGCATAGCTGAGAGTGTATCTGAAAACCAAAGCGTGTCCATTTCGAGACGATCTCAGAAAATGGGGCTATGCAACGCCTCTTTAATGCTTTTATGAAAGTCAGTGACGTTTATAATCAGCTGAACGGCACAACATTCTCAGCAGCTCCTGAAGAAAGAACGGTTCGGTTTCCTGACGAACTTCCTGGCCTAGGTGATCAATCGTGCAATCGTGTGATTTAATACAATTTAAAGATTTTCTTCTTTGGTTGGTGTTACATTAAATATAAAGTTTTTGCCAATGATCCAATATCAACACTTACGGAACACACTCTAGAACTGTCATTCACGAAATAAAGCTGAAATTATGTGAAAAATTAAACAACATTTCATCAGTAGAATCACCAATTGAAGGCAAAACCCAAACGGTTATTCAGCGGATTTGTATTTTTGAGGAACATCCTAAATACATATTCCTAGAAAAGAAAAAACGGGGGTGATTTAATTTTATAGTGAATTAGTGGTTCGAAGTGAGTTGTATTATCCAAAAATAATTCATCCGTATTCCATTAAAACGATCCCTGAGAAGTCATTAACTTATGTAAGTATACAACTTGCTTTTTTCGTTCTTTATTTTGCAGTCATTAAATTCATCTCAAGCTACCGTATTGACCATATATCCTAAGAGTTTGTTCAAAGATTAGAAAAGACAAAACCCCATTTAAACCCAATATGTATAATTTATATACTTGCCAGGGACCTTAGGCATTCCCAGCATGTTCCTATTCGTATCCTACTAAACTTGGAACATTATTATTGTCAAGGAGAAGAAGGTATAGAGCGTTAATGTTCTCATTACAGATGAATGAGAAGAACTTTGGCGACACTTTTTTGTGCTATAGGTAGCTTGTTTTCACATATTCATACATTATAGTTCGTATTGCCTTGGCCATGATATCTCTTGAGGTTTTGAAAAAGGTTCCTCACATGATGGCTTAGTGCAAGTGTGGGCCGAGTGTAAATACGGCCAGTGGATGGCGTGGCGCGTAATCTCCAACGTCATAAAAAAGAAAACAAAATTCCCAAGTCCTTTTGTGTCTGTTGTGTCGTTATGAATTCTCGTCTTGTTTTTATTTTTTTCTTTCCAATTCATGAAAATGCCGATGTAATCTTTTGATCTCGTTACGACTTCGTATAATATATTTATGGATGAAGTAGGTACAATCTCAAGACATCGACGATGACGACGACTCGACGATGGCGTCAAGTGCGATAGACTACAAAAAATACCACTTTGGAGTACTCGATCGGCAAAACCTACGCACAGAAAAAATATAAATTAAAGTGCAAAATAATATCCCAATCCATCGGTCCTTATGTGGGCATAATGCCGTGTACGGGCTTTGGTTGTACCTATCTATATAGCCTCTAGAACACCTTGGGAGGGATTTACTTTATGAAAGCAAAGCCTCTGGCAGGTGGAGTATTTTCTGCATTTGATTGGATATGATTAAGGTGCTATTTTTGTTTCCAATTTTTTTTTTTAACATTTGCCACGACAAGCTGGTACTTTGAGGCGCGTGTGTGATTGGAAAAATATTTTTGCGAAATTGTATGTAAGTATGTATGGTAGATCTTATAATGCCATCACGTGTGAAAAAGTAGTTCGTTTTGCTTTGGAAATGTTTAGTTTGGTTTGCTTTGGAGCTAGAAGACCAGAAGAGGATTTAAGATGATAAAGGGTTCGAATTTTCAGGAAATACCACAAGTGTTCTTCAAGGAATTGAGTCAAGTGGATTACCTTATATGTATGTATTTTACATTCATTTGAAAATATTGGGAACTCAAAGCCATGAGATCCCAACTTATGTGATTGGGTCGCACGTACTTGTTCCTATATGTTTCGGTTTAAAAAATTGTATATACATAAAATACATGGACGTTATGGGCGAAAAATATTTGAAAGCATGACATACGATGTTTAAATAATCTTAAGAGCTCTTAAAGACCTCGCCCTTTAATAGGTAATTTGAGGTGAGAAAAAAAAATGCCAACTGAATTCTTGATGAAATATGATTGAATGAAAAACAAAAAAAAAACGGCAAAGAATTTTTCAATTAATACGAGCATAACCAGACTAAGCACCACTAAAGGAGTCTGATGATCGAGGTGGCTCTCGTGAATTAGCTATAACTCCAGCCTATAAAACTTGGTGGTAACACACACAAGTTGTTGTTGTTCATTCAAAAATTATTCAATATAAATTGATGTATAATGCGCAGCATGCACTGCACTTGTGTGTGAATTTCCATTTACACACAAGCCCCAACTTACAAAAAAAAAAAAAAAAAAAAAATCATTTGAGCTGTTTAAAAAAAAAAAAAATAGCTTTTTATACAGGGTGTCCGGTAATTCTTGACAAATATTTCATTTCATGATTTTAAGGTAGGTACAGATATTCTAAAATAAAATAAAATGCACGACTGGGTCGCACGTACTTGCTCTTATGTTCAAGACACTGTGGATTTAAAAAAAAATTGTATATAAAAACATGGAAATTATGAAAGAAAAATGTGTAGAGAAGCATGAAATACGACACTTAAATTGGCTAAAACAGCTCTTTTAACAGTTTGAGGTGAGAAACAAGAATGCCATCTTTTTTCTTGATTGAATATCGATACCTTCCCGTAAGAATGTATTAAGCGACATTTGAAAAACTTTAAAGGCATCGATAAAAACCTCTGGTCCAGTTATTTATTTATGTATTTAAGAAAATAAAAAGATTTGGAACGGGATTTTCAACTCAAAATGCTTCTAAAAATCTGTTTATTATATAATAATAATAATAAAATTAACTATATACCTGTAAGACCTTAGGTTTTTTAAATGCAACCTGAATTGCACGGCACTATAGTCTATCCAGCAAAAATTGTCAGTACAGGACTTATGGGAGAGCTTTTTTCAAAACAGTGGTGCCTGTGTATACCATCAAAAAACTAAATTACAAATCTGCCACTGAAAAAAATACTAAGTCACTGCTCAACATACAGGAATTGTTGTTGTAATTCTTTGAAACATTCTCTACGCTACAACATGACCGTTGTCTTTCAATGCCAAAAGCATTCTGATATCTGATCGTATACTCTCTTTCGCTTGCGCTTCTTTCTACCTTCGCTGTTTGAAATAAAACTAACATTCCAACAGAGTTGCCTTTGCCAAGTCGCAACAAAACAACAGAGCTTTTCAGTGGTTTTTATGAAAGAACTTTTGGTTTTGAAGCTTTTGAGAACAAAATTTATAACGGTGAGAGCCAACAGTGCTGTCGTTTTGATTGTCTTCTTACTATTTGATTGTATTTCTGAATACACCTATAAAATGCAGTTAAAATTTGTATAATTTTAGTCTTTAAGAGAAAAAAAAAGTTATTTGTGCAAAGTTTTCAAACGTTCACAAAGCGTTACGTGATCAAATTCATTTAAAAGGGTGTGGTGTGGGAAAAAAAAGACAAACTGATCTTTTTTTAATATGTTTGAAATGGTATCCATGGTAACCATATGCACATTGTTCTTCGATTTGTGGCAATTTATAATTCAAAGTATGGAAACCCTATGGGAGCTTTAACTTGAGACAGATGTATGCAAGCTAATGCAACCAGACTGAGAGGCAAACGTCCTATCTTCCCTGTACTGACAATTTATGTTGGATAGAGTATAGTTAGAAATAGTACCCAAATAAATAACTGAATAAGAGGTATTTTAAAAATTTAATTTAAAATTTTGAAAATGTCGCTTAATACATTCTAATGGGAAGGTATCGATATGATTGTATAAAAAAAAAATTTAAATCGTTTTTAAAAAATTAGTTTTTTATATATTTATTTCTTAAAATATTTTTAAGAACAAATTTTGGTATGCAAATCTAAAGTATATATCTATGTGTATATAAAACCAAAATTTGAAAAAAAATTGTCAACCCGTTTTTGAGATACCGAATTTTCAAAAAAAAAATTTTAAACTTTTTTTTTTTAAATTCAAAAACTTTTTTTTTGAAAATTTTGATATGCAATATCATTAAATCTTATCTGAAATTTGTATATTAAGAAAATAGTCTAAGTCCGTTTAGCCGATAACGAGAAAATTAAAAATTAAAAAATACGTTCTATGACAGGTACTTTTAATAGTTGCTAAGTGTAAAATTTTATAATTTTTGGTAGTAGATCGTACTAATTTTAGTACAATAGAAAAAGTTTAGTCAAAATCGTAGAAGTCGCTTTTGAGAAAACAAATATTTTCCTTGGCGGTTTTTTAACTTTTGTATGGAAGGTACCGTTACTTTTTCATAATTGTAAAATTTTTTCTAAAAATATTTTAGAAAGTACTAAAAAACTCTTAAATATCGAGTTTCAAAAAAATCGATCATGTCGTTTTCGAATTATTTGATTTTCCAAAAAAAATTTGAAACATTTTTTAAAAATTCAAAATGGTTCTTTGGGAGGTACCATTAATAACCATTTTTGAAAAATAGTTTTCCATCCAAAGGAAGCCATTACTAAAATAAATTTATTGAATTTTTTTAAGAAAAGTTGTCGAGCCGTTTTTGAGAAAAAAGCGATTATGTAAAATTGATAAAAAAAAATTTATAGCAGGTACCGTTATTTTTGGTTCTAAACAAAAAAATGAAAGAAACGTGTGGGCAGAATCACCAAAAACCACTATGTACCAAGTTTTAAGAGGCCAAACCTATGACTCAGGTAACAAATCTCTGAGCGGTATCATTTCGTAGATATTTGCATCCGCTTAATTGAATGGTATCATCCGTTTTATGATCAAAGTTAACGGGAAATTATTATTTTTTGAATCAAGTATAATCAGGTTGAAACTAAAAACTAAAGCTCGATTTCTCGAACACTAAAAAGCGGATTGGTGTGATTCAAAGTTATTTTTGAAGAAGAAAAAATAGAATTTTCAAATTTCCTTACGAATTTTGTGAAAAAAATCACGTCTATAAATGCAATAGACCATGCTCTCCGGGTTATTATTTTATTTGGTAGGGGTTAACCGCAGAGGTATATCATACAAAAGTCTCCAGCCCAGGGCCGCAAGCTTTAAGGAGGAGGGAGGGTTTAAGGTCCCCTTTTGTAATGTTTCGTGAATATTTTCAAACCTAAGCGTTTTAGCGGAAAATTGTGCACAACAAATGAAAGAATATTACATTTCCTACAAAAAAATTAAATTCATATTTTTGGTAGGGGTAAGGTTAAGAAAGATACGGGGAGTAGAAATTTCAAACATTTGAAAAAAAAAAAAATGTTATTGTAAATTAAAGATATTATTTTGAATAACTTAAAATCACTTATTTTATTTATTTATTTACTTAAATGCATTTAGAGAACGTCCTTATTTATTTTTTTTTTTTGATGTGGTGTTTGTTTTCATATTACAAACACTGTTTCTTCAAAGGTAAGAAGAACTTGGGATGATTTCAAGTTATTGGCTAATACTTTATGAAATACCTTAAGGACACATCCTAAGAATAAAATTATATAGGAGGGGTGTGTATTTGCCCCTCCTTTTCATATGGGAGGGATAAATTCCGTAAATTTTAAATTAAAATATATAAATAGCTGTTCAGAAACAACGGAAACGCTTAAAATACTCTGCTATACCTTTTTTTTTAAAGCTTAAAACAAATTCATTTATTGTATATAGTAAATGAAGTTAACAATTTCTGAAAAATTCGTTTGAAAACTCAAAATTAATACAAAATAAAATTGAAAAATGTTTGTTAAGTGATTTTTTCATTTTTATTTTACACTATTAAGTGGTTAATTGTCTTTCATTATTTAATGTTGTTACCAACATTTAGTTGAATGCTGAAAACGAATCTGCTGATCATAAGCTATCTTATTTCTTAAATTGAATTTTTATTCACTGATCCCAAAACTGGTTAAAACTGGTGATGAAATTTTAGCAGGATCTTCACTGCCACCAGAACTACCAGAAAAGAGCTGAAACAGACCCTAGGAAGGTGGAGTTTTTTTGTTTAGGCACTCAAGTCCGAAAGTATCTAAACACGAAGTCCAAGTTTTGGCTAGATTTTTGGTGTTATTGAAAAAATGGGCTAAATTATTTAAGGTTTATATTAACACAGTACATTCAAGGAAAAATTTCAAATAATATTCCGCAAGATGGAGGAATTATGGAAAACATCAGTTTTAAATGCTCAAAATTTCAATGGTCCGTTTTAACCCTTTATTTCGGCCGAAAGTAAATTTTTAACCAAAATATCATTATAACATCCAGATGGATGAATTATGGAAAACATCAGTTTTAAAGGCTCAAAATTTCAATGGTCCGGTTAATCCCTTATTTCGGCCAAAAGTAAATTTTTTATCAACAAATCATTATAACATCCAGATTTCATCTCCGCCCCTACTGTAAGCCCGCCTATTCATGAAGAATTCATGATTAAACCTTTTTTTCGGTTTTTTTTTTTGGGAAAAGTACCACTTATTTTTTTACTTTTTAAAAAACTTCTCTTTTTGCATTTGGTTTTCTGTAAATGACTAGAAATAAGTATAAGCAATGAATATTGAACATAAAAATAGTAGGATAGAGCGGGGCTAGTTGGACCACGGGGCAAGTTGGACCACGCGAATAACTCAGAAACCATCACAAGAGCTAAATGAAGACGATCATACACGAATGAAGCATTGTTACTAAATCATACGTGCTAAACTGGTTTAAGGTGGATTTCTTCTGCCAAAGGAGAACCACGCGCTAATATGTGTTTTTTGGGTACAAAAGTAAAAAAAAACGAATTTGTTTCTTTTTGTGTTATCGTGATGAAAACATGGGATTTTTTTTAACAAAGTATACTAATTTTGTGAGTTCTGTTATTGAATATTTGCATTCCATTTTTGAAATTGAAGAATTCGAAGTGTTTATTGCAAAGTGACGGAATATATTCATCAAGCTAGGTTTGGGGTAAGTTGGACCAGGCGGACTAACTTGCCCCGCTGAATTAAAAATAAATGTTTTATATTGGAAAATAGTATGAAAATTTTTGAGCAGATAAAGTTCCAAAAAGGAAGAAGAATGTTATGGCTGTATGTTATTATCGATGTGTATGAAAGCATATTCTGAGACTTAACCCGACGAGGAGTGGGTGCAATGCCATTCTTGCTGAAATCAGGCCCATACAAGATTCTCTATTACTGTTCATGGTGCCATGGGGTCATTTACGTTATCTTATGTTGTGCTTTGAATTAAGTTATAGTTTGGGATCAAATTAAGTTCAAACTAACAGTGCTTTTGTCCTTAATAAAGCTCCTTTTTCCACTTTTTAGGCTTTGGTCCAACTTACCCCACCAACTGGTTCAACTGGCCCCGCTAGTGGGCAAGTTGGACCACTTGGACTTTGTGCACTTAAAGTAATCTTATTCTTCTGCTATAAAATATTTTAAATCTTATCAAATTTATTTAAGAAGCCGAAGTTACATTCTTTCCATTAATTCCATTTTCATTTCTATGTAAGGAATAGGTAAAAAGTTATGAGACTTCAAGTAAAAAGTGGTCCAACTAGCCCCGCTCTACCCTACTTTAAAATATCTACTTGAAAAAAATTTCGACTTTTTAAAAAAAATTGGATTTTGAAATCTAAAAAGATTTTTATTAGCCCATGAATCACGACCTAAAATATTATTGGCGAATTAGAGAACACCCTGTATATCAAATTCTTAAAATATTTTTAAGGTCTGAAAATATTTTTGTAATGCATATAAAAATAAATTAAAAAAAATACTGAACCTATTTTTGAGATAAGATAAATCAAATTTTCAATAATTTATTTGAAAATTTCTTAGTAAATTGTATTTGAAATGATGAGAGGTGAGAGAAAATTCAAATAAAAAAAGTTTTACTTTTAGTGGTTGCTTAGGAATTTTTTTTTTATCGCACTATAAGCATACAGAAAAAGTTTTATAAAAATCGTATAAGCTGTTTTGAGACAAAAAAAATATTTTCCTTGATCTGTTTTTAACATTTGCATAAACGGTACCATTATTTTTACAAAAAAGTAAATTTTTTTCTTAAAATATTTTAAAGAGTATTAAAGAACCCTAAAGGACGGTCCACACTATGCCGATCAACATTGTTGGTTTACTTTGTCGATCAACATGCTAGTGTGTACGTGAAAAACTTTCGTATCAAACATTTGTGTGGTTTCGAATTTACTGATCGATGCGTCAGAATGCAACCGAAGGGTTCAGGGTTCGAATCCTGGTGGTACCCAACTTTTTTTTATTTTTTCTTGTGAACAATTAAGTTAAAACGATATTATTAACATTAAATACTTATTCACTTATTATGTGATTAATAACGCACAAAACCAATAAATTATGTTCATGAAATTAAAACCCTACAAATGTGTTTAATAAAATGAAATTTGTTGAACAACTTTGTCGATTGCTATCCATTTGAATCGGGTTACGTTCGGTTCAACAAATGTTGAATGGCTTTGTCGATCAACACGTCTACACTTACTCAACACTGTTGATCAACGATGTTGATCTACACAATCCGACATAATGTGGACGCGGCTTAAGATACCGAGTTTCAAATAAATCGACAAGAAAAGTGTTAAAAACTCTAAAGTACCAAGTTTCACCAAGTTGGTGTCCTTAGTCGTTAGTGAAATGCGTACATATATGTATTTAGTTTTCAAACAATAATTTTGAAAATTTTGTTTAAGAATCAAAAATAATATTTTTGAAAGTTCTGGTACCCAATACTATTTTTATTTTCCAGAAGCTTCTGTATAAAAAGTTATTAAAACTAGTTATACCATTTTAAAGAAAATCGAAAATCAAAAAATGGATTATTTTGGAGGTACCATTAATGAACAAATTTTTGAAAACTGGTTATACACCCAAAAGTTGTCTTAGATAAAAGTAATTTAATGAATTTTGTTTAAAAAAATTTGTGAAGCCGTTTTGAGAAAAAAAAACAATCATACAAAATTTGCTGAAAAAATTGAATGGTGGTACCGTTATTTTTGGTTTTAAGAAACACAACAAAAATTTGTAACTGGTTTGTACGACTTTGAAAACTTAGTGAGTAACAACGGTTCGATGGATCAATTTGAAAATCTACAGAAATATTGATGTTTT
Organism: Dasysyrphus tricinctus; assembly: GCA_963921185.1. Taxonomy (NCBI): domain Eukaryota; kingdom Metazoa; phylum Arthropoda; class Insecta; order Diptera; family Syrphidae; genus Dasysyrphus; species Dasysyrphus tricinctus. The sequence goes on from OY992531.1 coordinate 35,617,662, forward strand.
AAAAATCTACATAATTTGCATATCGATGCAAGCGATGCAATTAAAATTTTTGCAAAGAAAAAAACATTTACGAAAAGACCACAATATAACGGTGAAGGGTCAAACAAAATTCTTAAAAGCCTTAAAAAAATTTTTTAAAATGCTTTTCGAAATTTTCAAAACTGTCTTTGAATTTTGTTTGACGTCATTATTTGCTGAGACATTAATTTTCAAAGCTTAAAGTATCCTTTCCTTTTCATTCAAAGTCAGATAAACCATGCACAAAAAATTCTACCACAGCAAAAAAAAAACTAAATTGAAGCTGAATAATAAAAAGTATCTGACTATTACATTTGATTGACTCAAAAAATATTATCCATTCAAATGAGGACTTTCAAAAAAAAAAAATTTTTTTAATTTGTCTGTCTCGTGTAATTTCTTGCAAATAACGGTACTTCAAAAGAAAATGTTTGCAAACAAATCTTGAAACAAAAAAACATAAAGCTAAAGAATGCTTTTTGATTCAACACCAATTCGACTACTAATCACAAAGAAACAGCTCTTCAAAAAATACACACCAAAATTGAAGAAAATTTTGTTCTTTTAAATTATTTGACTAGTCTATTTCTTATGCAAAAGTCTTCAAAGAGTCTTTGATATTTACTGAGTACCAACATTTAAAAAAAAAATATTTGTTGGATTCTTAATAATAACATAATTTTTTTTTTTTTTTGAAAACTTAATACATACATATTTCGAAAAAAAAACTCGGTAGATTTTCTTAAAACTTTGTATCTTAAATTTTTCTTTTAATCATTTTTAAAATATTTGAGGTATTTTACATTTTATAAAGAATTATTGCCGAATTTTGGAATATAATTTGGTTTTCTTGATCAAGGGCCATTGTTTTTAATGATGAGTTAACTTTGAGTTAAATCAGAACTAGCCTCCAGTTAACTCAGAACCAGGTTTTCAGTGGAGGATTAACTCCATATTTTAGCTTTTAAAAATTCATTGAAATAGAAGTGTGACACTATCGAATGGATATTTCATTCTTTCACGACTTCTATAAAAGTCAAGATTGGACACACAAAAAATCGCTCTTTTCAATTTCAATAAATTTTTAACACGCATGTGTCAGAAAAAATCACTTGATTAGGTCAGTTAACTTGGAGTTAATTAGCGATTTAAATTTTCTTAGAAATGCTTCTCAGGAGTTAACTTATATGAGCTTAAGGTTTAACTCCGGATAATCTCGCACTGAAAAACTAGCTTGAATATATAGGTATATTTGGACCTACACCCAAAAATATGTTGTCTTTTTTCTCAAAAACCATTAAATCCATTTTGAAAATGTTTTTCAAACTGCAGACTTATTGCAATTGTTCTATACAAAAATGTACAAATTTATCACATTGAATTCAAAGTCTATTTAAATCATTTTTAATAAGAATTTTATGGTTATCTCTATTGTCTTCATTTATCAACACAAAAATACAAACTTTCAAACAAACTTTATGCCACAATCAGTGATAAATAGCACTTTAATTAATTAAATTATCATGAGAGTTGCAATGAGAATGAAAAGAAGGTACTGCAGAGTATATAAAGTATATGAACCTATCTTCGTACTTAAACTTTATTGCTACGCCCAGGGAATTTTGATTAAAATGTATTATTTTAAAAGCTTTCTTGTTGCAATCAATGAGAAATGAACACAAAAGAAGACAGACCTACCATCACAACCACAAGAGTCCCAGTTGCCTTTACAGGGAAAATGTTCATGTAATGTTTTTGGCCAAATGATAGTAAAGAATAAATCAAGACGTTTTACATTTTGCTTTTGTTACCTTTTTTGATGGAATGAAAATTATTTTATTTGGTCATAACTTTTTGAAGAAAGTCCTTACAGTTATACTTGGAAAGATAATGTTAGGAAAATTTATACAAAAGGTTCACTCTTTATTCTTTTTGTATTATCTTTATTTACTTTGATAATTTCTAAGTAAAATTTTATTTAAATTTATAAGGAACTAAATTGACATAGCAACAATGATTGTAGTTTCCAAGGGGAGGTGTTCTTGCAAATGGCACTGTTGACATCAAAAAATTAAAATTCTGGGACATCTCAAATAACGATATTTACTACATACCTAGGTTCTAGGTTATACCGTGTATCAGTGTGTTGGTCTACATCGAGTAAGAGTCTTAATGGAAAGGAATTTTTTTCAGGCGTAAGCTGCAGAACAAATTTAATTTCATATTTACATCAAACTCCATGAGCGCAACAACAAATGTAACGAATATGGATGGTTTTTAAAGTTTGAATTTTCAATGAAAGCGGAAGGAAACCTTTCATAGTTTTATTTTTTTGTTTGCGAAAGAATTTTTTGAAATTTTATCAGAATAGAAATCAGGTGCATGAGAACTTCCATCAAATGTTGATATCCTTGAAAAACAAAAAAATTAAATTTTATCCAACCCAGCAAGTAGTGTTTCAAACAAACTCATTAATCTTTTTAATTAAAATTAATATTCTTTTGCACAAAAACAAAAAAGAAATGAAAAAAAAAAATGAAAAATAAGTTTTTCATTTTCCAAATCTCCTTCTGGGCAAACAACAATGAAGCATCCAGATGATGAGATAATAATTATTTATGTGTGGATAACCGAAAAGTCTGTGCAAAAACCAAAGTTTCAAAATCACACAATTCATGTGTACGACGACGCGACGCCGACGACGTCGAAGTTAAGTCAAGAAATGTTCTTCATTTCACTTGCGGCAACTAATTAATCTAAGATGCCGAAGTTGCATTCCATTTGGTTGTCGTTGGTTTACCAACACAAACCTTATTTATAGGGTTTAAGCTTGAACCGTATATAGCCAGTTGTTATTGTAATGGCTGTGCATATGCATGCATATAGCTAGAGCGACAATGTAACATTTCTAATGGAATTACCACTCCAGCTTCCAAAGTTCCAAGTTCTAAGTGTGTGAGTATTCTTCATCCTTCATGATACTCTAAATGAGAATTATTGTTTCTGACAAATAACGGTAGATTAATGCGCTGGCTGGGAAATTAAATAAATTTGAAACCAGTGTTGGATTTGTTATTTGTAACGGGAAACTCTTTTTGGGCGCGTGAATATAGCAAAGGGTTTTATCGAGATTACTTAAATTTTGTCTCTGGGTTTGTTTCAAAAACAATATCATACAGTCACCTAAAAATAATTAAAATGGACTCTCCAGGGTAATCAAATAGAGTTTATAAAGGCACTTTAAAGTGCAACTCCAATTTTGATGATTTCTTCTGCAAAATGCTTGCTTGTATATTTTATTTAAATTCAGAAATGTTTTTGTTAGGAGCATGAAACAACATGTCTGTATTTTTGAAATTACAATAAGGATTTTGATGAACAGACACTGATTGAAATTTTAAATATTCATCGGTACTTAAGCCTTCTTTGAAATTAAAGAATACAAAACAAAGTAATTAGGGTTAACCTAGGTAACGTGGCATTAGACATACGATACCATTATCATAAGATGCATCAACAAAAGTTCAATCAAAAAAGTAAAAAGGGAGAAAATGTTATAAAAAAAAAAAATTGGAACCCGTGGAATACTTTTAGCAGCTTTAATTCTGTTTTAAAATCAAGTTACCATGATCAATATTTTCAAATTAAAAGTTGACACAAAATTTATAACTACTTATTTTTTTTACAAATTCAATATTATTGAGTTCTTATTTGGGTTCCAGCATTCAAATATTTTTTTTTCGAATGCAAAAAACAGATGCTTTTAAGTTTAAGAGTTGCAAGGAACAACTTTTTTCCTTAAATTTTTTCTTGGGTATTTAGTAAATTTGAAAAGAAAAAGATTGTGCTTTACTGTGCCCTACTTGTGCTGCTATGTGCCGTATTAAAAAAAAATCATACTAAGGGTTTGGTTTCTAGAGGGTTCCCATTTTTTTAGCGTGAAGTTAGCACCACCATTTTTTGATTTTCGAAAAATAAAAGTTGTGCTTTATTGTGCTCAACTTGTGCTGGCTTGTGCTGTAAATATTTTTGAAAAATTCGCAAAATTGCAAATTTTACGAATAAAATTGTTGCGAAATTTCAAAATTTCTTAAAAAAAAGTTGTGCTGCATTGTGCTCAAAAAAAAATAATCGCATAATTGCATCTATTATATGGCCAAAGCTAAACTTTGCGAAGGGTTGTAGGGTAAAGTTAGCATTGTCATTTTCGATTTTCAAAGAAAAAAACGAGTTGGGCTGCATTGTGCTCAAAACTTGTGCTACCTTGTGCCGTAAATATAAAAAAAAATCGTAAATTTACAAATTTTACACCTGAAATTTTTGCGAAATTTAGTTATTACTAAAAAGTGAAAGTTGTGCTGTTTTGTGCTCAACTTGTGCTGTCTTGTGCCGTAAATTATTTAAAAAAAATTACAAATTTACTTATTTTACGGATAAATTTTTTTTTCAAATTTTGCAATTTTGTAAAAAATTATAGTTCTGCTGTTTTTTGCGGTATTAGTGCTGCCATATTCCGAAGAGAAAACAACAAAATTCGCATATTTGTAACTTTTACGGTCAAAAAACAGTTTTGCGAAGCGTGAAGTTAGCACCGCCATTTTTGATTTTCAAAAAAAAAAAGTTGTGATGTATTGTGCTCAACTTGTGTCGTAAATATTTTTAAAAAAATTGCAAATTTGCAAAAAACCGGGAACTGAAACAAAAGTATCTCTGTATTGCTTGCCTAGGGAACCATGAGAAGCCATTTTGTTTTCTCTACACAATTTCTAATAAATTATAATAAAAAAAAAAAATGGAAAAATTAAAATTTATCATTTGTTTTATTTTTTTTTAATCAAAAACTCTACTTACCTAACACAGCAAAAAAATTATATTTGCCAAAATATGTAAATATGCACCAGCACATGGGAACACAGATTAGGCACAAAATAGCTTCGCAAAACTGTTTTTTGGTAGTAAAAGTTACAAATATGCGAATTTTTTTGTTTTCTCTTCGGATTAAAGCAGCACAAATTGAGCAAAAAAAGCACAACTTTAAGTTTTTACAAAATTGCGAAATTTGAAAAATTTTCGTCCGTAAAATTTGCAAATTTGCAAATCTTTTAAAAATATTTATGGTACAAGGCAGCACAATACGGCACGATTTTTTTTTATCGAAAATGCCGGTGCATACTTCACTCTACAGCCCTTCTCAAAGTTTAGGCCATAATAGTTGAAATTATGCGATTTTTATTTGTAGCTAAGAAGCCTTTTTTTTAAGAGCACACATCACAACTTTCTTTTTCAAGAAATTTTGAAATTTCGCAAAAATTTCATTCGTACAATTTGCAAATTCGCGAATTTTTTGAAAATATTTATGGCACAAGCCAGCACAATTTGAGCACAATACAGCAAAACTTTTTTTTTTCGAAAACCCTTAGTAGGATTTTTTTTATATGCGGCACATAGCAGCACAAAGTGGGCACTTTTTTGTTTGAAAATCCAAAATGGCGGTGCTAACTTCACGCACATCTCCTAATGCCATGATCCCTTTTTTTACCGTAATTAAGTTTTGCTTGCGATATCAAAATTTAAAAATATTTATATTTCAGTCTCCTTCATTTAAGAACCGAAATAAAAAATGATTAACATTCACTCTAAAAAAAAGTTGAAAAAATGATCATACCCACTTCCCGCTATCTCCATTTAAACACCCAAAATGTCATTCCCCTGACGTGTTCCCAGGCCTACTTACAACACTGCAATGAGCTCCAGCCACAAAACTAAAAAACAATACAAAAAATCTAACAATGCAATCTTTCTAATTATATTCATGCAATGCACTCACTAAGGAATTGTTAGTTGCAGTTGGTCAATTATTATGCTTTTTAATATATTTTTTTTTTTTTTATAAAATTAGTATTTATTTATTATTTAATAATATTTTATTCAATTAAACAAACAAATAAAACTAAAAATATAAATTGAATATATTTTTTAATTGTATAATCTGAATACACCTTCAAAAAGTGGGTGTGGCAAATAATTTTGTAAGGGCTGACTGTTCAAAAAGGCATTTTCTACGTATTGTGTTGTATATTTTTTCATTAAAAACACCCTCAAAAGTGGGCGTGGTAAATATTTTGCATAGTATTTCTTTGCATACTTTGACGGCAACTTGTTTCGTTTTCTGAGAAATTGTCCCAAACATCAAATTAGTTAAAACGCCCCGAAAAGTGGGCGTGGTAGAAAATTTGGTATAGAAGAATATTATTATTATCTTATCTTCAACTTTCTAGAAGAAAATATTCCTCATTTATATTAACTTTGACAATAAGGCGTTTCAGTGGGCGGAAATTACTGTGACGAAACATTATGCTATCTTTAACCATGTCTGAAAATTCCATTAAAATCACATGACTGGTTCAGATCCAATAAATTTATGACCATGCCTGTCCATACATCCTGATTCCTGAACCACTGTGCAACGATTTAAGGCGCCAGTTATAGCTATCATTGAAACTCATCATTGAAAATTTTAATGATTGATTTTGAGACCGTTAGGAAGTTAAATCATTTATTATTTTGATGGTCAGCTAAGTCTTAAGACTTAATTAATATTTCTAGCCAAAAAAAAGAATTCAAATAGGCCCAACTTTTCCCATAAAACGACTTTTCTTATTTCAATGATTGAACTACCTTACCAATGATCATTGAAAAATCAAAAATCAATTTTTGTGGAAAGTTGGGCCTATTTGAAGTTTTTTTTTACTAGAAATATTAATTAAGTCTTGAGCTTAAATCGTCCATCAAAATAATGAATGAATTTGCTTTCTAAACGTCTCAAAATCAATCATTAAAGTTTTCAATGACGAGTTTCAATGATAGCTATAACTGGCACCTAAGCAAATTTTTTTCCATACAATTAGTTTTTTTTTAATGAAGCATGACATGGACAAGTCCAACCCTGGAGGAAAATAATGAAAATTAATTTGCAACAAGCTACATTATACGCATTAAAGTCAGAGTTTTATGAGATTTGTATAGCTTTTGTGGCATATGAAAGATGGAACCGTCATGATGATGATTCAGTCGGGATCATTAAATCATTAGGGAAATCATATTTTTAAATAACATACGTATTATACAAAATTTAAATCAGAATAGGTAGTATGATAAAAAAAAAAATTTTTAATAAACTCTTAAGTGAAAAGATAAACACTAGTTGTTAAAAATTTAATTTTGTTAAAATTAAGGATTCTCAACTTCTACGTTGCTGTTCCAAACTGACACCTCAACAACTAAAATTTCCATGATTCCCCGAAAAAGGTATGTATAGTTAAATTGTGTGACCAAAACACAACTTTAAGGTGAATATCTACCGGCAAAACTTAGAATTTTTCAACAGCATTGGTAAAATTCTATAATATTATGTTTTCAATTTACTGATGAACAAGAAAACGGGGAGTTAAAATCCTTGAAACACGATAAGCTGGCCACCCAGTCGCTTAAGAAAAATTTTGGAAAAAAATCCGGTCCGTCTGTATGTCCCTTGAGATACAGCCTAAACAGTTGGATTGATTTTCTTCAAGCTTTGTACATAGCCGTTTTTGGTAATTTTGCCCACACAGTTTTTCAATTTTTGTAGAACCAAATATAACGGTACCTGCCATACAATTTTTCTTAGTAATTTTACATAGTCGCAACTTCCTCTAAAATGGCTTCACAACTTTCCTTAAAAAAAATTCAATGACTTACTTCTAGTAAAAGGCAACTTTTGGGTGGGATACCATTTTTCAAATTTCAATTTTTATTTTCAGTTTTCTTCAAAATGGTATGACTGATTTCAATATTTTTACTTGCGATTATAGTTACTACAAGGCAAGTTTTGGATTCATGCGAAAAAATAACAAAGAAGAAAAGATAACAATCAAACATGATATTACGATGATAGAGAACACCAAAAAAGTGGGTGGCACAATTCTGTCTGTCTGTCTGACTGTCTGTTCGTCTACAGCCTAAACGGCTCGATCGATTTTCTTCAAACTTGGTACATAGTGGTTTTTGGTGATTATGCCCACACGTTTTTTTCATTTTTTTTAGAATCAAAAATAACGGTACCTGCCATACAATTTTTTTTAGTAATTTAACATAATAGTATTTTTCTCAAAAACGGCTCGACAACTTTTCTAAAAAAAAATTCAATCAATTTATTTTAGTATTTCTTTCTTTTGGTGGAAAACCATTTTTCAGCAATGGTTATTAATGGTACCTCCCAAAGAACCATTTTTTTGATTTTCTTCAAAACGGTACGACCGATTTTAATTATTCTTTTAACCAAAAGCTTCCAAAAAATATAAATATTTGTGAGTACCAAAATTTTTGAAAAATATGTTTTGGATTTTTAAAAAATGTTTCAAATTTTTTTTTGGAAAATCAAATATTTCGAAAACGATATGATCGATTTGTTTGAAACTCGATATTTAAGACTTTTTAAGTACTATATAAAATATTTTAAGAACAAAATTTACATTTATGAAAAAATAACGGTACTTTCCATACAAAAGTTAAAAAACCGCAAAGGAAAATATTTTTTTGCTTAAAAACGACTCCAACGATTTTGTTTAAACATTTTTCATATACTAAAATTAGTACGATCTACTACCAAAAATTATAAAATTTTACACTTAGCAACTATTAATAGTACCTGTCATAGAACGTTTTTTTTTTTTTTTTTAATTTTCTCGTTATCGGCTAAACGGATTTAGATGATTTTTTGTATGTACAAAATTCAGATAAGTACCAATAATATTGCATATCAAAATTTTCAAAAAAAAAGGTTTTGGATTTTTAAAAAAAGTTTCAAAATTCTTTTTTGAAAATTCGATATCTCAAAAACGGGTTGACAATTTTTTTTCAAATTTTGTTTTTATATACACATAAATATATACTTTTTGATTTGCATACCAAGATTCGTTCTTAAAAATATTTTAAGAATTGTATATATAAAAAAATATTTTTTTTAAAAACCGCTCCAACGATTTTAAAATTTGTTTTCCCATACAATTATATTCAATCAAGAATTAAGATGGCATTCTTTTTTTCCACATCAAACTGTCAAAAGAGTTGTTTTATCCAATTTAAAAGTCGTATTTCATGCTTCTCTACATTTTTCTCTCATAATTTCCATGTTTTTATATACAATTTTCTTAAGCCCACAGTGTCGTGAACATAAGAGCAAGTACGTGCAACCCAGTCGTGCATTTTATTTTTTGTACAGAAGTTTCCAAAAAATATAAATAGTATTGTTTATCAAAATTTAAAAAACAAAATATTTTTTGGATTTTTAAAAAAATGTTTCAATTTTTTTTTTTTTGAATATCAAATATTTTGGAAACGGCACAATCGGGTTTTTTAAATTTGGGAACTTAAAAGTTTTTTAATACTTTTAAAGTATTTTAAGAAAAAAAGAATTTTTATGTAAAAATAGCGAAACCTTCGATAAAAAAGTAAAGAAACCGTTAAGGACAATATATTTCTGTGGTGTTTGGTACAAACATGATAACTCCCCTTTAAAATTTTCGTCTTTATGTCCACTTTAAACCGTGCTAGAGCCTAAACGAGTGTACCGATTTTTTTCTGATTTGGATAATTTATTAACATAGGCCTGGAAAAATTATGAGGAAAATCGGTTCATCCGTTTAGGCCGTAGCTTGATGTAAAGTGAACGTAAAGACTAAAATTTTAAAATGGAGTTATCATGTTTCTACCAAACTTAGTAACTATTAGTAGTACCTCTCATTGAATTGTTTTTATTTTGAATTTTCAAAGTTACTGACATTTTAGAGATTTACCTGATTTTTGTTACCTTTTATTCAGTGCAAAATCAACCTGCTGGACTTTCTTGCCATATTCAGGTTGATTTAAGAAGATGACCTGTAATTTTAACACTAAATTCTTGTAAATAAGAAATTTTAACAAGAATATAGTGTTAATTTTAACCGAGGTCATGTTTTTCTAACACTGTATGATATGAATTTCTGTTTTACCACATATCAGGTTGAATTAACATTTAATGTGTTTTTTTTTTACCTGTTGTATTTTACCTGACCTCATATTAAAAAAGCACTCTGCCAGTTCATTCCAGCGTGACACCAGTGCTGAAACGCACACACACAGACAAATTAAGTAAAACGATTTGAATTTAACCTGGCCTCTTGGTAAAGAAGCAATCTGCCAGTTCATTTAAACGTGACATTAGCGTTGAAACGCACACACACAGGCCATTCAAATAAAATTATTTGAATCTTACCTGGCCTCCTGTTAAAAGTAGCACTCTGTCAGTTCATTTAAACGTGACACTAGTGCTAAAACACACACACAAGCCATCCAATGAGTTTCAACTTGGGTATTGATATTTGGCACCAGTTTTTTGTGTAGTGAATTGGCCTAGTGGATGAGTTCTATCTCCGTGTGTGAAAGGTTCCCAGTTCAAAACTGAAGTAAGTATCACAAATAATTTTTAAATTAAAATAAATAAATAATAAATTTCTATATGTACTTTCAGAATAATGCTTACGAGTTGAGCGATAGGTAGCGCAAGAGACGGCTCTTAGACGTATAAATTCATGAATTATGCCGGATTTACTCGATTGGAAAACTGCCAGTATAATGACAAAAGCAACAACAAAAGAATGGACAAATTAATTCTTTTTGTCATTATAGTGGCAGCGTTCCAGGCGTGTAAGTCCGGCATTAGATACAGGGTTGATATAACATTGAAACCTGTTAAATTAACTATAGGTTTTCAGGTTAAACTAACCAGACTTTCATGTTAAATTTATAGGGCATTGAATATTGTGTCATGTTCAATAAACTATATTTGCAGTTTAAATTAACATTATTATAGTGTTAAATTTACAAATCAGGTATCTGGTTAAACAGTTAACCTGATCTACCGAGTTGAAAAATAACAACCTGAAAATCAGGTATGATTGACCACGAATTGGTTGACAATACCTGCTTTTTTCTCTGAGTGTATATACGCGGAAGTTATAGCTATTTCACGAGAGCCACCTCGATCATCAATCTCCTTTAGTGGTGCTTAGTCTGGTTATGCTCGTATTAATTGACCACACAGTGGTGGCGCTGTGTGTAGTGCATCGGTTTCTGAATTGCAAGGTTCATGGTTCGCTCCCAGATGACGGCAAAGAGTTTTTGAATTAATACGAGCATAACCAGACCAAGCACCACTAAAGGAGTCTGATGATCGAGGTGGCTAATATAATAATATTTCTAATTCTAATTTTTTCAAATAGCATTTCGGCATCAATATTATCACTGATTTCGCTTTCTAAACATCTCAATATCAATCATTAAAATTTTCACTGATGAGTTTCAATGGTAGCTATATTACTGGTGCCTAAGTAGGCACAAATTAAAAAAAAAACTCATGATCAAATGGATTAAGTAGCCAAACTGAACAAAAAAAATAATATACATATTTCCAAGAGTAAGTTTTAAATTTCTGCAGAAAACACAAAAGTAAGTCACTAAAAAATCATGAAAAAGGCAAGTTTTATACACTTTCACTGAAACAAAGACATAAAACTAAAACTGATGACTTTTATTCTCCTATAGAACGAAAACAAGATATAGAATAAACTTGACTGACATTAACCTTGTTCCTTAAAAATAAACCCACCCAAAGGCGTCATTATTCTTCCTCCTTCTATTGCACTCCATCGTCTACTTAGGATTTTATTAAGAGATTCTACTGTTATATTGCACGTTGCCTTGTCAACTATTCTTCCATAACAAAAAAAAATAAAACCAAAAAATCAGAACAAAAAAAATTAAACCAAAGACCTTGGCCAACTCAAATCGCAAAATAAATTTCCAAGTCATTAGAGAAAAATTATCCTGTCAACAATCTTGTGTACAGCTGGACAAGACAGCCAAGCCGAAGACCATCATAAACGTGTGTGTGATGTTGTCCACTCGGACACGAACACACACATTTTCTATTCGTCCCAACGTACATATAGCTGTAGCTTTTAAATAATATATAGAAACAGATTATCCTGTCGGTCGACCTTGAAAGATAAATGGTTTTTCATTCAGATGTGACAGGCCTCCACTTTGGTTTACTTATTCAAGTGCAAGTGTGTGTGTATATAATACATAAGTGTAATGCTCCATCTGGTCTCAAAAAATATAAAAATGACCAATTATGTTTTGTTTTTCATGACGATGGTGATGCTGAACTTAAATAAAATATAAATCTTAACGATCGTTTTGATGAAAAAAAAAAAAAACATAAATAGTCCTTTTTGAAGGATGAAATTACGCGTGCACGAAAAGATTTATTTCTCCTCAAAAGTCACGAAAGAAAATTGCGAAGAAAAATTAATTTGTCAAAGGTATGGTATTGCTTTTTTTATTTAACCCAGGCACGACCACAATATATTAAAAAGGATCCTTAGGTATTCAAGTTGATTTTTAAAGGGAACATTTTGGCAAGTTTGAGGTATAAAATATGTGTTAATATTGGGAACAAGATACAGAAAGGTTAAGGATTGTATACAAAGTGTTATAGCATGTAATATCTATACGAGGTTATTGTATTATTTAAAATGTTGACCCAAATTCTCTTTAGTTTTTCAATCTTACAGGGATAAGCAATTTTTCAAATCATGGTTAGCAAAAATGTTGAACGGGAGTTGTTGAGTAAACAGTTTACTGCCTTCATTCTGCATCCACGTAAGGTAAATTTCTAAATAAAAAAAATAACCATTTATTTAAACATTAGACGTACAATTAAATTAAATAATTGTTCTTATGATTGAAAAGAAGTATTTTACTTAAAAAAAAAAAAACATTGAAGAATTTTATTTTTACGTAAGCATTTCTATTCAAAATCTTACTAGGTATGCATATCTAACCTCAATAATAATTTAATTCTGGATAAATGTACAAAAAAGGGTTAACCAAGTGTATGAACTGTTTACGATAGATAGATAATCAGTCAAATTCGTTCACTATGGCGTAAACGTAACTTTTTTGTATATTTTTTTCATATCCTTTATAAATTATGAGGACATGTTTAGAGGTAAAGTTTATTATGGAAACAAAAAAATATAAAAAATACGTATACGCCATGGTGTACGAAATAAAATTTAAATAACAAATATCTAATAGTTTGATTACATTATTCGGACTCAATAGCCAAGTGATATAGTGGAAAAACTCAATGTTCGTCTACTTAAAATCAAGTTTTTTCAATAAAAACTTATTTGTCTTTTTCGTCCCAGTAGTTTCTAACTATTTTCATATAAATAAAAAAAAAATCGTAAAATTGGTTAAAATTGGATGTGACATGCCTTGATCCAAAATATTAGAATAATTGCAATCGAAGGGAAACATTGAAAATTCCACATAAATAAATGTGTACTTATATTCACCTCCTATCCTTTGTTTGGTGCATGTTTTAGCATCCAGGTGCCACTTTCTATTTTCCACTGTTTTAATTCTTTTCTTTACTGTCGGCAGACAGTACTTCTCATATTGACTTTTTCGGAAGGCAAAAATCAAAGCTCTGAATCTATAATAAAGTAACTACATATATGGGTGATTCTCTGTTAAAAGCTCCTTTTAAGCATCCAAAATGTCCCCTACCTTAATTTAAGAAAAAAGTGATGCACGTTTAATGCTTGTTATAAATTAAACTATAACTGATAATTAAAAAGTCAGGCCACTTGATTTTAAGCGTTTTTAAGGATTTTGTCATGCTACGGAAATGACGCCTTTGTTATGGAAATGATGGTCTGGTACCGAAATTACATTTTCTGCTAATATAAAGCAGATAACAATTTTTTTTTTTCAAATTAATAAGTTGACAGGTACCTACTCAAAATCAATTAAATATAAAATTTTGTCTTTGTTCTTATAAAAAATGCTCGTATATGTAAATGGTTAGGTATTTGCATCCTAGGGGATTTGTATCCCCATTTATGAAATGCATCAATTTCAATCTTCTGAAACAAGTACATTTGAAATAAGATAAAGGAATTTGTGGGGATGTGTCCCCTTGAAGGTAACAGTTTACTTCATGGGCGTAGGCAGGATGTCGAATCAGATGGGGAGGGGGTGGTGGTACAGAATTATTCAAAATTTTGTAGGTATTAGTATAGAAATTTGAGGTACATCTTTTTAGATTTTATATACCTACAAATGATGCATTGAAAAAGTATATTTAAGCCACAAAATAAGCGGCATTGGAGTGAAATTTAAAATCATACTGCTTTTTTCAAATGCAAAAACTGACACCATCAGCCCAAAAAGAGTACTAGGGACAATCGAAACCCGTTCTAATGTCCGGTCACACGAAGACGCCATTAATGATTGAAACTAAGAAAAACGGATAACCGATGACCAGTGGACTCAAGTGGAGGTGAAGCTACTGCACCAATTCTTTACCTCCACCGCCGAACGCGATGTTGTGCCAAAATTCGGGAATTTTTCGATCCTTATAGGATTCCAAACTCACACTTGCAATAATCAACGCTGAAATCACTTGAAGTCAAGATAAGCCATGAAAGCGTTTGGAAGCAGAAGGGGTAAAATTAAGTTACATTCTTACATCCTGCCAACTTGACCGTTTTTAATCAGAAATAAGCTAACAGTGGTTATGACGAAGTATTGTTTCCTGTATTTTAAGAATTGGGGCTACGGAAGATAACTATATCATAATTGCATATAGTGGCGAAAAGAATATTAATCTTTTCTTCCTTACTCCCCATTGTAGCACAAAACAAAGATATCAAAATGGTAAAGTATAAAAGATCTGATCATAGGCCACATATACCAACAAGATCTTGCTGTACACGATTTTGTTTTGGATCTAAGGCCCATCATTGTCCTCAAAGTGTTTTAATTATGTACTGTAATGTAAAAAATGGAGAATTTGTAACTAATCCCTGATTTTTTAAAGGAAAAATACTCTGAAGTCATTATCGTAACAACTCGTCATTACCGTAATTCAGAGACAGGGCACGGAAATGACCCTACGGAAATGACGAAAATCGATGTTTTTTAACTTTTTAGACTTGAAAAAAAGAATGTATATTTTTACGAATTCAGTATGAATCATTCCGCAGCAAAATACCACAAAACTGTAACAAAATAATTTTGTTTTACTCTCAAGTAACAAAATTATACCCACTTACGGTAATGACGTAATTGATGGAATACGTGACGAATTCAACCACTCACTTGAAAATTACAATCGAAATTGATTTCTAATCTAATGTTTTGAATATATTTCAAAGAAAACTTGGTTGAATTTCTTAATTTAGTATGAATTCTATAAACTGCTGGCTCTTAATTTCAATATAAAAGCATTTACTTTTTTATTACGGAAATGATCCAAATACCTGGAGACACATGTTTGTTAGTTTCTAAGTTAATTGTAATAAATTAATTAATTTTATTTTAAGGACAAAAATATTAACCCATTAGCTGCCATTGTACTCATTTGAGTACAGTTTTTTCGTAACATTGAATAAAGTTTTTTTTCTAAAAGTAAGAATAATTTTTATGAACTTATTATTTTAATGGAAGCGTAGACATGTGTGCTTAGATTTGGAAATATTTCGATGAAGATAAAAGTGATTTTAAAGTTTTTTTGTGAACTTGAGTGTTATGTGTTTTCCGATTGGAGCAATTTTTCGTCCATGCACCAATAAATAGTAATTTTTAAATAAAAAATTGTACTGAACAGATATAAAAGCATGTGAATTATTTAGTTAGGATGTTAACAAACCTTTTTACTAAAAAAATTCAAACATATAAGTCACTCTTATCCATGGTAAATCATGCACAAAGTTGGTGTACTCAAATGAGTACACTGGCCGAAACTATGTGAACAAAAATTAAAACAAATTCTTAAAAAATATACTTCAGACAATGAAATCATTCCGTTTTCATCGCAGGTTTAAAAATTGCTGCCAGTGAAAGTATTTTCATGTGATAGCGGGTTGGGGTTGGTCATTAAAAATTTCCCATACAATCATAGCCTGCAATTTATTAGTTACAAAAGCAAAGTTTACTGCGTAAGAACTTTGACTTCTATTCATAATGTGGAAAAACCTAAATCCTGCGAAATTGAAAACATACATAAGTAAAACATATGCTGCATACAAACATAGGTGGTCAGAGTTGGGAAAGAGGGGCAGTTTCCCCCCTCTAGAAAATACCACGTTAGCAAATTTTTAAAGGACAATCGGCAAAAATGTATGGAAGGTGGTCTAGGAACCAATAACAACGAGACGTATGTCGTTGGAAAGGTATTTTTATGAGCTACAATAGTCACTATGGCGGCTCATTTCAAATCACTGTGTGAAAAAAGTTATTCGTTAACCTAGGTTTTGTTTTGGTACCATTAAGTTTGGAAAAAATGTATACAAACTGGTTTTACCAGTACTAATAAGATGCATGTCGTTGAAAAGGTATTTTTATGAACAATTATAGTTACCATAACAACTTATTTAAAATCACTGTGTGAAAATAGTTATTCGCTGTTTTAGGGAATTTTAGCACAGATAAAATGTATAAGGCATGGGTAACAATTAGCAAATAACTTTTTTCACACAGTGATTTGAGCTAAGCTGCCGTATTGACTATTGTAGTACATAAAATTTCCTTTCCAACGACATTACGTCCCGTTGTTATTGGTTGAACTTGCCATCACACTTTTCGCCCATACTAAAAAAAATCATTTTTTTCACACTAAAATGAACCACAATATTTGATTAGTTTACGAATAACTTTTTTCACACAGTGATTCGAACTGAACTAATATTAAAAATATAGTAGGTAATGGAAATACCTTTTCAATGACATATATATTGTCGTTATTGGTTAGACCAGTTTTCATAAATTTTCCCCATACTAAATATACTTTTTTCATACTAGAATGCACCAGAGCACAATCCTATTTAGCGAATAACTTTTTTCACACAGTGATTTGAAGTAAGCCTCCATAGTAACTTTTGTAGTACATAAAAATACCTTTTCGACGACATATGTCTCGTCATTATTGGTCTTGTAGACCGTTTTGTCCTATTCTCCTTTGTACTATGGACTTTTAACAAATATGTACTTACCTTTTTTCTGTCGGAGACTTTGAGAAATCAACAGCCTCCTAGAAGATTTGCCTCCCCCCCCCCCCCTCCACTTGGAATAAACCCTGTGGGTGCCTGCGCATAAAAATATGGCATGATGATCTTGCAAATCAGTTGCGGGATTCAATACTTTAGAACTAATAAAACCCTTTTTCAAAGTTGAGTTCACTGGTGGGGATGATAGCTATTCGTACATTAGTGAACTCTCGCAAAGCAGAGCAAATATATGCTATTTATGAAGGAGAAAAGAACTTCAGACAAGGTAGTAAAATGATCCAGTATCAATAAATTGAGTCTCTAGGAGATATTATCCTTTCAAAAGTATTGAATCACCAACATTTTTTTAAATTACCGTGGGAAATTGCATCTGATTATGCTTTTTCATTATTCGTTCTCTGTTCTTTTCAATAATTACTTCAAAAATACATCGATCTGGAAATCTAAAATTCAAAATTTCTGAAAAAAGATCAAAAACCACTCTTTTCTTGCAAACCTATTTTTCTGTAAATTAATAATTTTTGTACTCATATCAAGCCAGTGTACTCATTTGAGTACACCCCTTTATCTCCTAAAGTTACAAAAATATTTTTATTTTGTTTAAACAACTATTTAAGTTTAAGTAATAATAGCCTGCATTTCAAATATTTTTAATTTATTCAAATTTTTGGAGTGCTTGGTCGTTAATGGGTTAAACAACAATATTTGTATGCTGGAATCTAATCGGAATTCATTTTATTTATTTAAAAGTTCTAAAAAATCACTTTTTCTGTGCTGAAACGAGGAGGAGACACGTTACGGAAATGACGTTTAGGCCTTAAATATTTTTTTTTCTAATTAATTAATTCCAATTATTAAAATTTAAGAAGTGGGCCAGTTAGATAAATTCCTTTCGCTATTATTAACTGTAAAATATTTTTAATTTTTTCATGTTTTTAACCATTTTTGGCCGGGGCCACGAAAAGGAGCTTTTAGTGGAGAATCACCCATATACAAATATGTTCTGCAAATGTTAGGAAAATACATTTACAGAAAAGGTTTCATACTCTTAAAATAAATTAAAATGATATTTGAACTTGAAAATTCTCTAAAGTCCATGACTAAAGAAGTCAAAGGTAAGTGTTTAACAAAGCATGTATGTACAGTGGTGAGTTAAAGTAAACGAAAAATAAGCCTTTACTAATATTTTTGACACATGAGAATACCTAATAATAAACCTGTGCGCTCTGCACAGCTTGATGGAAAAAGGGGGATGTTACCCCCGTAGACAGACCTCACTTATTTCAAAAAAATAAACTTAACATGCCAAAGTAAATACTTTTAGCCTCAACTTGACTCGTCCAGAATACACTTTGGGAAAACTGCAGCTAGATACGCAGTATGGCCTAGTCCCACCCAAAATGGAATCCACTCCGCCTCGTCTTCGGATTCCCCCTAAGCTGAAAACCCGACACCATCTAGAATTGCTGTTGAACCATACTTACATCACCGAAAGGCTCTAGCCTGCCTTACTGCACCCCCATGAAAATATGTTTAAAAATCCATTGAGCGTTTTCTTTGAGCTTAGAAAAACACATGATAAAGGAGAATGGGTATTTTTGGGCGTTAGCGGCCATCAATGAAATTAGTGTCAAATGAAAGGTTTTTTACTCAGTAACAACTTTTACTATGGGCGTTACATTGCACTTCATTTCGAAAAGAAGATATTATAATGTTAATATAATGCAATTGCATATGGAAACATCGCATAGAAATTATTTTATTAGTGTGTGTAATAACTTCAAAACATATCGTGAAGCTCCCTAGGTAACGTTGTGGGTTTAAACGGATCCAGTACAGATTTCAACAATTTTTTTCATTTTTTTAAATATAGATATTATTTTTATCAGGATTTAGACCCCATGTTTGAAGACGTTAATATAGCAGGTTGACTAATTGGCGCTTTCCAAATACCAATACATGATATCGTAAATACATCTACATCAATAATGACCACTTATAACGACTTGGCGGGCTATGATTTTCGCAATAATATGAAGAGACAAAATGCAACGATCGAAAGCACCACTAGTTATTGGCCTGTTTTTGACGAAAACCAAATTCGAGTAGACGCAACGGAATCAAGTGGGATTTAGAGCTTGACTAGATGCACTTTTACTATATAAAATACCTATAAAACATTTTTTTAATATAATGTAAATTATAATATTCGGTGTTTAAGCAAATTTACTTATTAATGATGTTATATGGGCATTTTTACAAAAATGGAATATGCAAAATATTCTTGAGACTATCTAGATTTCTTAGTTCAATTTCCTTTTCTATTTTTGCATTGGTTAGAGGCCAGGATACTTAGTAAAACTTGATTGAAGTGTTAAAACAAAAATGCATTTTTTCCGTTTTTGAAGTACAACACAATGAAAAAATTTCTGCATGGTAATTGTAGGACTCAACCACATCCAAAAATAACAAAATCATTCTTGGCCGCTAACGCCCATGTTTCATACAAATTTGCCCATTCTCCTTTCATCATAATCTGATGTGATTTTAAATTTTTAATCTATAAATTCAAGAAAAGAAAATAAAGTCCTGACTGACAGAAGGTCACAGTTAAAAACACTCTCAATATACATTCTAAATATACATATACATTTTAAATATAACCTTTAAGAACTTTGGCTTTGGACCTTAATTTAAATGTTTAAAATTCGTTATAGTCTGGGAGCCGACCGTAAGATTACCTTTCTCATCGCGGCCATGCAAAAATTGAATACCAACTGATAGCTTTAGTCAAAACATTTAAAAAACTACTGGTCGGACAAGCTTTATCGGTTAGAAAATGCACTGCTTAGGTTGCATTTTCCGCTAAATGTACCAATAACATAAGCAACTTCTGTAAATGGGGTATCAAGTAAAAGGTAAGACTGTCCTCTACCGGATACCAATGGTCGGACAGAATTTTGTTGGTCAACCAATTTTTGAGATATCGAATTTTCAAAACAAAAATTGAAACTTTTTTAAAAATTCAAAAACTTGTTTTTTGAAAACGTTGATATGCAATATGTATTATTAAATCTTATCTGAAATTTGTATATAAGAAAAATTATTAAAATCCGTTTAGCCGATAGTGAGAAAATTCAAAATAAAAAAAAACGTTCTATGATAGGTACTACTAATAGTTGCTAAGTGAAAAATTTTATAATTTTAGTAGTAGATCGTACTGATTTTAGTATATGGGTGATTCTCTGCCAATTTTGATTCTTTTTTAAAAAAAATTTTCAAAAATTAAAACTTCTTGGAAACAATTTATTTGTTGTGTTTTTGGCTTAATTTAGTCAGAGCATTAAATCAGTAAAAGCATTTTGCTACAACTTTTAAAGAACAAAAAATATAGTCAAATGTACTAAAACTGGAGTAGACGATAATGATACTTTTTTTTTTGTTTGTTTTCAATTTGTTCTCCCTCTTTTTGACCATATTTTTTGTTTTGACCTCTTGACATTTCTACTTCCCTTTTTTTCTTTAAAAAATTATCTCTTTTTCGTTTTTGAAGTCTGTTCTTCCGAATGGCAACCCTTTTCCTTGTGCTGGGTTATTACATAGTTTTTATTGCATGGAATTATTTTTGTTTCGCTCGTCTTAGGTATTGCTACCGTCCTTACATAGAAAAATAGTAGAAACAAATATTATTGCAAGATATTATTTAATTATATTTAATTAAAGTTCATTAAGTATTTAAATGCCACGGTACTGACATCCACGGTAATGACATTTAGATAGTTTATATAACTATCTAAGTCCCTATGCTTTTGAGAAAAATTATTTTCAGGACAATTTTAACTTATGCCGTCAAAACATACAATACAACATTCTGATAACCAACCAAAAACATGTTACAACATGCTTTAGAAATACTACCACGGTACTGACAAATAAATTTGTGATATACTTTCATCGCATGATAACATATCTCTCTTAAAGTACAACTACGCACAAAAAATAAAGTGACTGTTGTATACTATACATAAATAGTGCCTCTTTTAGAAAACTACAATGCAAACGTGTTAAGACCAAAACAAAATGGCAGTTGGGCGCGAAATCTTTTGCATTCAAAAATAAAACTAAAACCTGGGACAACATTCATGATTATTTTATTCAACAATAAATATGTTGTCCTCATTTTTGCAAAATCTTGTCAAGTAAGTACTGCACTAAGACTTTTATAAAGATAGCATTTTTATTCAATGAAGTATTTAATTCGAAAATAGTTGATTTAATTGGAAAAACAAGGAACGGACATGACATGGTACTGACATTTCGACTACAATTTTAGATAATGTAGAATAAGTAGCAAATTTAGTCATGATATTGTATGTAGATTGTAATTAATAGCCGTTCACCCAATTAAAACCAGAAATATATACAAACATTTTACATTAAATATAAAAAAAAAACACTGGACACAAAGAATCACAGTTGGCACGGAATCACCCATATGGAAAAAGTTTAATCAAAATCGTAGGAGTCGTTTTTGAGAAAAAAAGTATTTTCCTTTGCGGTTTTTTAACTTTTGTATGGAAGGTACCGTTATTTTTTCATAAATGTAAAATTGTTTATACAAATATTTTAGAGAGTACTAAAAAGTTCTTAAGTATCGAGTTTCAAGAAAATTGATTATATTGTTTTCAAAATATTTGATTTTCAAAAAAAAAATCGAAGCATTTTATAAAAATCCAAAAAATAATTTTTCAAAATTTTGGCTAACAAAATTATTTATATTTCTTGGAAGCTTTTGTGGAAAAAATATTGAAATCAGTCATACCGTTTTGAAGAAAATAAAAAGTAAAAAAAATGTTTTTTTGGGTGGTACCATTAATAACCATTAATACCATTAATAACCATTAATACCATTAATAACCATTAATACCATTAATAACCATTAATACCATTAATAACCATTAATACCATTAACAACCATTAATACCATTAATAACCATTAATACCATTAATAACCATTAATACCATTAATAACCATACCATGCCATTATTAACCATTTTTTGAAAAATGATTTCCCAGAAGGAGCCTTACTAAAATTCATTTATTGATTTTTTTTAAAGAAAAATTTTGGAGCCATTGGAAGAAAATCGATCGAGCCGTTTAGGCTGTATAGACGAACAGAAAGTGTGATGCTTTTACTTTGCAGCTGAAGTAAGCTCGGCGGTGTCCAAGATTCTTCCCCAAGATGCAACGAAACTTGGGGTTAGGAGGCTTTAATTTATTTATTTAGTTATTTACAAAAAGATTCTTTTATTTAAAGTTTTTCAAAATAAGGAACTAACAAGTTATTTCATATAAATTATAATTTTAGCTTCTTACAATAAATAACATGGTACTTCATATATTTTACAATGTCTTTTGGTCTCAAAAATAACTAGCATAGTATTTCATATAATATGTCCCTAGCACGAAACCTAGGGAACAAAACGATCGAAACCTTCAAAGGAAAACCTTGTTCAGCTAGATCCTTGAAGAGTAACTCGAAGGAACAAAACGGTCAGGAATCCTTATCGGAAACCCTATGTCCTCAGCAAATAAGGAACAAAACAAAGCGGTCGGAAACCTCGTAGGAGAACCTTGTCCAATGAGCTCCTAGAAGAGTAGCCCAAAGGAACAAAACGATTGTCCCTGGCACACAACCCAGGGAAAGAAACGGTCGGAACCCTCGGAGGAGAACCTTGTCCAATGAGCTTCTAGAGGAGTAGCCCAAAGGAACAAAACGATTTTCCCTGGCACACAACCCAGGGAAAGAAACGGTCGGAACTCTCGAAGGAGAACCTTGTCCAGTGAACTTCTTGAAGAGGAGTCCAAAGGAACAAAACGGTTGTCCCTGGCACAAAACCCAGGGAAAGAAACGGGCGGAACTCTCGATGGAGGAAAGAAACGGTCGGAACTTCTTATGGAAATCCTTTATAACTTATACTATATACCTATGTATCAGTGACGAAGCGTCCATATATTGAGTGGAATGAGTGCTTCCGTAAGACAGTTCACAAAATGCTCATAGCAAAGAATTATAATACTCGAAAATTCAAATTGTAGATACATTAAATACAATTACATCATTAACCTATTATTATAGTATGTCAACGATTTACATTTTCTTAATATCTAATATTAATAAATTATCTCTTATATTAATTAATTATTTCCCAATATTAGGTATTACATGAAATGATTATTATCTTTTAATAAAATCACTCACGAGAACAACGCTTAAATCCGCACATCATCTAACGAAACCCACAAATTTCCATTCTACGCCAAGCCAAGCCATTTGAGAATGCGAAACATCACTCCATTCTCCATTATAAAATACTATACGAGAGTTTTTGCTCTAGAATGCGCAACAGCTTGGCATTCTCTGATTTTACCTGCTTAACTCAAATTCCGTCCAAAATTCAAAGTAAAATCTGATGATTTCTTTCTGTTTGCCCAACGTGTGAAGAATGAGTTGAGTGAATTCATTATGAAAATTCAATAGCAAAACTAAAGAAGTATTGAGTTGTTTCCTGTCGCACATTCCTAATGAAAAAGGGGTAGTTTTAGTTTTATACTTTGGATCTTCGGTGTTGTGATTGTGTGTGTGTGAATGCAAATCGTATATAGTGTTTCATCCATAAGAAATGCATTGATTGGTGTTTTTTTTTCGATTTGATAAAGTTTTTTGGGAGATATTGTTTTGTTTGTGATTGCTTTGGCGTTTTGCTTACTGCTTATGAGTACCTGCAAATGCATAGCAAAGAGTGTTTCAAATTAATTATTTCGGCTAGAGGAAATACATTTTTTATACTCTTTATAATATTATTAGGCGCAAGAAAGCGGTATGATATAAATTCTAAATTAAAGGACTTTTATTTTTTGAGTTTTAAGTTGTTGCTTCCGCTTCCGAAAAAGTCACGCCTCGTGCCTGCTATGTATGTATATATGCCTATACTGTATGCCCTACCTTGATCACCTCAACCATTGACACTGTTGTTCAAAACCTAACTAGTGAAATGAGAACGGCCTTTGAAAAACACTGCCCTATATCTCGTAACATTAAACCCACTAACCCACCATGGTGGAACAGTGACCTTAAGAAACGAAGAACAGGGGTCAGAAAACTTTTCAATAAAGCCAAACTGAGCAAATTAGAAGTAGATTGGAATTCATATAGAGCCGAACTTAACTCATACACCAAAGAGTTAAGAAGGGCCAAAAAGGATTCATGGGCTAGACACTGTGAATCCATTGAGAACACAAATGAGGCGGCGAGACTTCGAAAGGTCCTTGCCCATAACCCCACGACTCCGGGATATATTAAGCATCCCGATGGATCGTGGTCGAACTCGAGCCAAGAAACACTTGAACTCTTTATGGAAACACATTTTTCTGACTGTAAGAGCCCTGAGGACTCAGGCTATACACAACCAGACTCCTTAGAAGCTCTACAACCAGCACCAGACCTGGATCAGGTTATCACAGAGCAGAAGATTATGTGGGTAATAAACTCGTTCAAGCCTTTTAAGTCAGCTGGACCAGACGGGATTATTCCGGCATTTCTTCAGCATGCTCTACAGATAATCACCCCATGGCTTAGGGTAATCTTCAAAAGTTGTGTTAAACTTAGATACGTCCCTATCAGCTGGAGAGAGGTTAAAGTTTTCTTTATTCCAAAAGCTGGAAAACCGACACACTCGACCGCAAAAGATTACAGACCAATAAGTCTCTCTTCGTTCCTCCTCAAGACACTGGAGAGAATTATTGATCTGCATGTTAGAGACCTTCTCAACCCAAACATTTTGTGCAGCTACCAACACGCTTACCTTTAAGGTAAGTCAGTGGAGACTGCGTTGCATGAAGTCGTTTCACAAATTGAGAAAAGTCTCGAGCTGCACCCTGGCAGCATTTTTGGACATTGAGGGAGCGTTTAACAACGTAAAAACGGAGTCCATTAAATCTGCTCTGGAAGGGGTCGGAGTTGAGCCTGCCATTGTGGACTGGATTTATACCATGCTCAATGGTAGAATCATAAACTCCCGACTGGGAGATGCTTTCGTTGAGAAAATTGTTACAAGAGGCACACCACAAGGAGGGGTTATTTCACCTCTCCTTTGGATCCTAGTTGTTAATAAAATTCTTACAAGATTAAGTAATCAGGGCATTAAAATTGTGGCATATGCGGACGACATAGTAATTTTGATATCGGGTAAGTATCTTACCACCATCAAAGATATTATGGAATCCGCAATTAAAGAACTATCTTCGTGGGCAGCACAAAACGGTCTCGGGGTTAACCCTACAAAAACTGAACTAGTTCTGTTCACGAATAAAAAGAAATTAGGGGATTTTACTCCTCCTATGCTTAATGATATTCCTCTGAAACTCTCCAAAGAAGCTAAATATCTTGGAGTAATCCTTGATTCCAAGCTAACATGGAAAAGAAACACAGAGGAAAGAATGAAAAGGGCACTCGGCGCTTTCTACACATGCAAAAAAACCTTCGGTACACGTTGGGGTATGCGACCGCAGGTTATCCAGTGGATGTACACGGCGATTGTTCGCCCCATACTTACCTATGGTTCTATCGTGTGGTGGAAGGCTGTTGAAAAAGTTAGCTATCTCAAAAACCTGAAAACAAGGTACAGAGACTAGCCTGTATAGGAATAACGGGGGCACAGAGGTCTACGCCACAAGCAGGGTTGGAAATTATTTTAAATCTTCCAGCCCTAGACGAGCACATTAGATGCACAGCAGCCAAAAGCGCACTTCGACTCAAAGAACTGGGCTCTTGGAAGCACAGCACCTATGGTCATGGGTCTATCTTACAAAGGTATGACACAGTGGTCGGACTTGATGTGACGACTGATTACATACCACCGATAATAGATTTTAACAAACACTTCTCTATTTCAATACCCGAAAGACATACTGACGGGTCAAAAATGGAAGAAGGAACAGGAGCAGGGGTGTTCTGTGAAGCCCTTAATATAAGAGAATCATATAAACTCCCAGATGAATGTAGCGTCTTTCAGGCTGAGATTTATGCTATTGAAAAAGTGGCAGAAATGGTGCACAATAAAAAACTGAGCTCGTCGGAGATCACATTTTTCGTGGACAGCCAAGCCGCTATCAAAGCGATAGCCAGTGAGACTATAAGATCCAAAACAGTGAAAAAATGCCGAGGCATACTGAATAAAATTTGCAACACTAACCGAGTCAAACTCTGCTGGGTTCCTGGACATAGCAATATAGAAGGGAATGATATAGCAGATGAACTGGCAAGGAAGGGGTCATTATCAGTAAGAAACAGTAGTAACCAATTATATATGGGACTAGACATCCCGATCGGTGTGGTTAAAATGAAAATAGAAATAATAACGAAGGAGCAAATCAATAAATCCGGGATTACCAGGAACGATTGCGTTATCTCTAGAAGTCTATGGCCTAGAATTAATGAAAAGGAAACTCAGTATATTCTATCGCTGAGTAAAAAGAACATTAGAATCTTGATGGGTGTACTAACGGGTCATTGCGCCATTGGCACAATGGCCACCAGACTGGGTGTATTCGCACCTGACTTCTGAAGGAGCTGTCAGGATGTAGAAGAAATAGAAACCATTAAACACCTGCTCTGCGATTGTCCAAACCTCCAAACAAATCGCCTCCGTTACTTCGGAAACAGGTTTGTTGGAGAACTGGACGATCTAGCGCAGGTCTCAATGGCAAATATGAGGAAATTCATAGAGAGCACAGGCTGGTTTGCAAATGAGCCAGTCCACTTGAATAATTAGTTTAGGAGCATCTCTGATGCTTTCTTTTCGTAAGGGGATCACAATGGACCAATAGGCTCCCGTGTACGCAACAGCCTTTGCGCTGTGCACGCCCCTCCTAACCTAACCTAACCTATGCCCTACCTAAATGGTTTTTCTAAACTAGCGAAAAAAAAAAATATTTTATTAGAAAAGAAGATTGTGCTCTGCGAGAAGAAAAGACAATTTTATCATTTTTCTTACTTTGCCATATAACATTTGCTGGAGTAAATCAATGTGAATTGAATGAAATGAAATTTAAATTTATATGGACTTTCATGATTCTTTTATTTTTGTTCTGGATTTGTATTAATTACCTAAAGTTGGGTGTCATACGGTGTATGCACGAAATGATGATAGGAGTACATATATGATATAATAATTATAATAATAAGGGTACTGTAGGAGTTGTAACGCTTCGTTACAAAAGAAAGACAGATAGACAGACAGACAGACAGACAGAATTTCGCCACCCACTTTTTTGGTGTTCTCTATCATCGTAATATCATGTTCGATTGATATCTCGAATGGTTTTTTTGCACGAATCCAAAACTTGCCTTATAGTACCTACATAACATATATATATCGCAGGTAAAAACTATCTTCAACTCTCACTCTTATACAATTCGAAGACCGATTAAGATTCGAACTAACATTAAATAAAATGCACGACTGGATCGCACGTACTTGCTCTTATGTTCAAGTTGTGTGGGACTTAAGGGTAGGTCTACCACAGAAGCAAACTCAGAACTCATGTAAATGCATTTAAATGTATTAGTGAAAGAATATGCTATTCTCTTATTAGCTAATTATTTTAACTTTCTCTGTTATGCTATTCTTTTCTCAGCGCAGAGAGACATTATGTACAACATGCTATTCATAGCAGACAGAGCTGCAGAAGCGCACACAAGCAAGCATACATTATATTTATATGCAGAAAGAATCTACTGGGACTGAGAGACGACACGGAGCGCGCGGCGGCCGGCGGCGACGGCACGGTGCGAATGAAATTTTTGTATACCTAGTTTTTTTTGCTATCGTTGTTTTGTTTTTGGAGATATATGAGAACGGGTCACTGACCGACTCATTCATAAAGTTGTATTGTAGGTAAGGTTGGACTATAATTATGAAAAATGAAGGTACGGAATTAAAGTTTTTGAAAGTGAGTAGGTAGGTAAGACGGGCTTTTTTGAAATTAAGTTGTTTTGATGAATAGTTTTGGTACAAACCAACCAACCCTTTTTCTCGCAACATCCCTAAAACACCACGAAAGACAGATACAAATACCTACTTGAAATTTAACCAAGACATAACTTCTCCAACGACACATTCATATCATGTCTACTCAGCTAAAAAAAAACATTGTATGTTCAACGCATTCTGAGTTCTGAGATCCCAAAAGAAATGAAAACATTATTCAATTACAAAAAATCACAACAAAGAAATGTGACAGCGCATGTGCGATACGCTTGACCACGATGACTAACCTCCCACCCTCCCTTTCAAATTTTTCTGAACCACCACCGACACATGAACTACTTATAAAAAAATATTCATCCAAAACACAAGTCCGAAACGAGAAAGAAAGAAGAAGAAAAAAACTATATCACGCAACATACAAGCAAAAAATATGCCATATACTTTTTCCTACTTGTACTACACTCCGCCTCCCAACCTCTATGTAATAATTTTCCTATCCAGACATCGAACTGTCAACTGAAGAAAAAATGCATTTCAAACAGGTTTTTTTTATATGGAAATATATTCTGTTTCTGCTGCGAGATTAGAAAAGAAGAAAAAAACTACATATGTACATATGTAGCTATACCATATTAGAAAAATATATATGAGAACAAACAAGAACAAAATATATGACAGCGCATGTGCGATATTTGTTCTGCAGAGAGAACAAAGAGAGCTGGCGCTGATACTGCAGTGGACTTCCTCTGAACTGCACACTTCCTTGTGTGCGTGGGGAAATCATTTTTTTGTTAAAAAACGCAAAAAAGACCTCTTTTTAAAAATTTATATAAAAAAAAGTAATGAATGTTATGACTTTTTTTTATTGAATCTAATAGAAAAATATCAAAAAAAAATTAATAAAAATAATTTAAACTTGTAAAGATTCTCCTTTTTTCACAATAACATTGCACATCTGAAAATGTTAAACTGCTATTTTTAATGAGTAAATTTAGTTAACAAAATTTTTTGAAAGGCCTATGTCTTAGATAATTCACTAGACCAATTATTAGAATGAACATCAGAAATATTAAAATTAAACCTGGGAAGCCCATGACTTTGAAGTTCAAAAATGGTAATATTGCTATTTTTCTGTTAAAACATCCTGTTTAACAAGCTACACATGAATTTTAAAGGATTCGCTGTTTGCATGAAGTCATATTCTGATATTTTTATTCTACTTCATTGAAAAAAAAATAAAAAATATAAAAGTTATACTTCAAAACGTTCGTTCAAAGTGATATAATTTCACATGATTTTTTTCAAGTGTTTTTTTATTTTTTTTTTTTGAAGAGTCTATTCCCTAAAACCTGTTTTATATTTTCATAAAACCAAAAACAAATACTAAAAAAATTATTCTAATAGCAGCCCTGTACTTTGAAAAATTGAGTCCGATTTTCTAAAAAAAATAAACCGCTTCTTTCCTTCATAAAAGTATTTAATTTACTTTATATATAATTTTAATTGATATACGTGTGTGCGTATATTCATTAGCAATGTAAAAAACCAAATTTCAACAAATTGTCTTCACAAATAACAAAGTTATGTAACTATTAGTTAACGCACTAACATCAAAATGTAAGGGAAACCTACCCTTAAGAGCTTTAAAAAATATTCAAGTAATTATAGAAAAAGTATTAAAAGCATTTAAATCGGTCTTTTAATTGTATAAACAGTCTGATAAATAACTTAGAGCTCAAAAAAAAGTATGCCATTTGATTACTTGAAAAAATATGAATATATGCAAAAAAAAAATTTTAAATCGTTGGAGCCGTTTTCTTAAAAATTAATTTTGTATATATAAAATTTTTGTTACATTTTTCAAAAAAAGTTTTGGTATGCCAATTTTGAGTATATATTAATATACATTTAAAACTGAAATTTCAAACAATTCATCAACCCGTTTTTGAAATATTGAATTTTCAAAACAAAATTTTTAATCTTTTTTTAAAAATCAAAAATTTATTTTTTCAAAAATTTTGGTATGCAGTATTATTTATATTCTAACAAAGCTTTTGTGTAAAAAAATTTATTGAGATCAGATGAGCAGTTAATGAGAAAACCAAAGATAAAAAAAACCGTTATATGGCAGGTACCGTTAATAAATGTTTTTGGTGATTTTTTTCTTACTTAAAGGTACATCATATCTACAGTAATACACTGATTTTTTTTTATCAAAATCGTTGGAGCCATTTTTGAGATAAATAAGCTTTTTCTTAACGGTTGTATGGCAAGTACCGTTATTTTTTGAGCTAAAAAAAAAATTTCAATTTGCCCTCTGGAGAGTTACAAAAAAACCTTAAGTTCAAAATTTGAAGAAAATCGCTTCAGTGGCTTAGGCTGTAGGTTGAGGTACGGACAGACAGACAGACAGACAGACAGACAGAATTTTGCCACCCACTTTTTTCGTGTTCTCTATCATCGTAATGTCATGTTTGATTGTTATCTCGAAATTTTTTTTTGCACGAATCCAAAACTTGCCCTATAGTACCTACAATATCGCAAGTAAAAAATTACAAGGTAAAACAAAACTATCACGTCAATAATAGTTTCCCTGTATGGTGCTCTGAGACGGTGCAACAATCCCTTCTCGATTCATGAGGCCTTTGCTCTTCTCTTTTTTACCCACCCTTTAGAAAAAGAAAATTAAACTTAATTTTTTTAAATTATTTTCTCGTCGAAAATCAAGATTTCCAGACACTATTAATATTGGCAAAATTACGAAAAAATTCCGACAAGGATGGATTTTGGTGAGGAACTTTGTTATGATGTCCCTTGCGCCAGGGCAAAATGTGAAAGTAGAAATTGTAGCTTACGAAATTCTATACAAAAAAGATGAACATTTTTGTTTTTTTGCAATCAGTAGATTTAGAAAAAAAAGTGTCAGAATTGTATGGTGAAGCAAGTTTAGTAAAAAAATTTATTAAAATACCTACCATCAATCGATGAGCAACATGTTTTTAAAAATTAGTAATGTTTGGCTTCGCATCTGAGATATTTACAAAAAAAATCTAATAGATAATTTTTTTATTTCTTAATGAGTCTGCTCCCGTCCTCGATCACCATCGTAGGTTTGCCCTTGTCTAACATGTAGGTAAAATTGAAAGTCACTGAAACTGAATAGGTAATCTCGAGTTCATTTAAAAGTTGTACAAACAATCCAACTAAGGAGGTATGTCATTTTTTTTTAATTATTTACCTATCTCAAAAACTGGAGGGGTGTCAAAATTAAATTTTGCCCCAGTTCAGAAAAATCCAGCTGTTTTGGAGCAAGTGAAAAAGTACAGTGCAACGCCACCTCCTTTTCCGATCGAGGCATTTTCGTACACAATATTATTTATATATGAACATTATAAAATTCAATGAAAGCTAAAAATTATTCAATCCTGTGCCAGGCTTTCAAGGAATACAACCCAATCAATACATTTATATCTTTTATAATAATGGCGTAAAAGAAAATCTTGCAATTTAATCAAATAACCCAAAAATACGTGCCTACAAACATTATTCCACACGGGCGATTTGGAATATGGTAGGATTTCTTAATTTGACCATCTGTTGGATATACCTTTATTTTGTGTGTATAAAAGTCTTTCCACTACATACACAATACATAACACAGGACAGCTGCCAGTAAAGTCGTGATTGCTGCAACAAAATAATATCTGATGAACAAAGAAAAGAAGGGCTTTTTTTTTTCAATTATATGAACTCTCTGTCTGAGTGCGGTCGTGCGAATAACGAGCCAGAATTTCAGACATGTGCGTTTTTCATGCTCCAGATGTTTTAAGTATTTGCCAACTCTATTCTATAGCTACACACGTGACTATTTTTCGTGCTTTTTTGACTGACAGGGTTTTCTGTATATAGGGTTTGCTTTAGCCTTCGAATATGGTTCTTCACCTCAATTAAGCTCTATGTCAAGTGTTTTTTTTTTTTGGATTATCTTGTGATTATATCTTAATGATTTTTACTTTAGTACTATTGCAAAAAGGGTAGCTAATCATAGTAGTACTAGTCTTGGTCTTATGTCATGACTTGCTAAACTTTTAAGTGCAAATTTTGATCAAGGAAAGAATTGCAACATTAAACCCATGGCCCAACTAATTGGAGGGAGGTTGGTGCGTTGGACTAACAACCCGACTACTAAAAAACTATTGTTTTGAGAGAGACTCGTAAAGCCTCAGATAATGACCCCCCTCAAATGGCAACCAGACCCGGAACGAAAATGGACTACGGCCTACGAGTATGCACCTGGAAAGTAAGAACACTCAATACGCCAGGTGCTACTGAAAAACTTGAATCTGTCCTCTCGTGGTGCAAGGCAGACATTACCGCGATCAAAGAGTTATGAACGATGGATAGGATCAGGAATAACAAAAAGAAAAGATTGCGACATTTATAACAGCTAGGATGCGGATTCAAAGTGGGAAATCGACTCAGATCGAAAGCACTAGGGATAGGCGAAGGATACACACAGCAACCTGGCAATCTCCAGATGGTCGACCCACCAACCAAATCGACCAAGTGGTAAGTGGCGCAAGGCACGCATCGAACATCTTGGACGTGCGAACCTTCCTAGGTGCAATTGTGGAATCTGACCAATTTCTTGACAAAGTTCAGAGCCCGACTGTCCAACGAATAGAATAAGAAGACCGCTCAATTGCATGCCTAGGCACATCTGAGAAAGCCAAATACTATAGTGACAGTGATTGACCGGGAAACTCTCTGCCGTACCCCCAGCCACAAAGGTCAACAACCAGTGGAACCAGTATCATTAAGGAGACAGCCGAGACCACCATAGGCTATCAACCACCCAGAAAAAAGAATCAGCGATATATGATGATGAGTGCGCAGTATTGAAGCAGAAGTTGAAAAAAGCACGAATGCAAATGCTGCAACGGAAAACAAGAGCAGCAAGAGAGAAGTACCGTGAAAAGAGAAGGAAAGAGAAAAAACCCTGCGTAGAAAGAAAAGAGAATCCGCAGCCTCTCAGCTCAAGTATCTTGAAAAGTCTAGCACCGCCACCAACACCCGCCGGTTCTACAAAACAGCCAAGCAACTGGCATCTGGTTACAGGACTGGCACGCAAGCTCTTCGAAACAGCGAAGGGTACCTAGTCACCAAAGCACAGGAAATTAGAGACGTGCTTAAGCAGCATTTCCAGTAACTGCTTTATGGGCATTATGTAGAGGAGACGACAGGGGAACAAAAAGGCATGAGACCAGTCAATGAAGGTCCAGTCCCAGTGCCCAGTACTGAAGAGGTTAAGAAAACCATCCATAAGCATAAGAGCAACAAATCCGCTGCCGGCTGGGATGGCTTTCCTGTGGAACTCTTCAAGTATGGAGGAGATGTCCTGGTAGGGTGCATGCACAATCTCATCAACCAAGTGTGGATGGAGGAAAGTATGCCTGACTACTGGTCAAATAGCTCCATATGCCCAATCTACAAAAAATACGATCTTACGTCCTGCAAGAACTACAGAGGCATATCCCTGCTTAATGTTGCCTACAAGATCCTATTCAACGAACAAAGTGAGCGTCTAAAACCTTTCTGCAACACAATGATCAGCACGTGCCAGTGTGGCCTCAGCCCAGGCAGTTCAACGATAGGCGAAATCTTCACATTGAGGCTAAACCTGGAAAAAACCAATGAATTTCAAGTCAAGACCCACCATCTATTCATCGACTTCAAAGCTGCATACGATTGCATATAAGTCGCCAAGAGCTTCTACTGGCGATGTTGGAACTCGGGATCCTGAAAAAAACTATCCAGCTATGCCGCATGACGTTACAAAATACGCGGTGCAACGTGCAAATGAGTAACAGCTAATCTGAGGTACTCCAGACCTGTAAACTGTACAGGGTTCAGACAAGGAGATGCACTATCATGTAATTTCTTCAACCTAGTCCTGGAACAGATAGTGTACAAGAGTGGTGTTAACATGGAAGGCACTATCTTCAACCGGTCTTCTTAGCTGCTTGGCTATACGGACGAAATCATTGGCCGCTCCAAGAGAGCTGTACTTGAAGCATTTACAGCTATTGATGAAAAGGCGAAACGTGTTGGTCTTGAAGTGAATGAAGACAAAACAAAGTATATGCAATCAACAAACAAAACCACATCAACCCATCGCCTAGGACAAAACGTCACTGTTGGTAGCAGTAATTTCGAGGTATTCAAAGAGTTCACCTACCTCGGAACAAACATCAATTCTACGAACGACACCTTAGTGGAAATCCAACGCAGAATTACCCTAGCGAACCGCTGCTACTTCAGTTTGGCCAAACAAATGAACTCAAAACTTTCTCGATAGACAAAGTGCTCGCTACACAAAACCTTAATTTTACCAGTTCTACTCTATGGTGCCGAATGCTGGACGATAATTAAAAAAGGGGAATTGATACTGGACACTTTCGAGAGAAAAATTCTTCGGTGGATATTTGGTCCTATATGCGAAGAGGGCGATTACTGGAGAAGATTCAATCGTGAACTGTACGAGCTGTACCAAGATGCGGATGTAGTCCAAAGAGCCATAACACGTCGACTCTATTGGCTTGGCCACATCGAGCGAATGGACAACAACGCTCCAGCCAAGGAAATTTTCGAATCGCAGTCCCCAGGTTCGAGACGACCAGGAAGACCGAACCTCTACT
Source organism: Dasysyrphus tricinctus (assembly GCA_963921185.1). Lineage (NCBI taxonomy): Eukaryota > Metazoa > Arthropoda > Insecta > Diptera > Syrphidae > Dasysyrphus > Dasysyrphus tricinctus. The sequence continues at coordinate 35,652,589 of OY992531.1, forward strand.
ACAGGGACCATGCGGTTACAAATGCAAAAGCGTTTGATCTCGATGACTGGAGGAAGCGTGCGAGGGACCGCAACTCCCGCCTTCATGGATCGAGAAAGAAATTCAAACATTTTAAAAATAAGCACCACGCTACTTATGCATAAATAAGTAAAAAACTCAATCCTCACAGCCAAGGCTTTGCTTATTCATTTAGCAAAAAATGACATTGTTTCAAGGTCACTTTCCACCACTTGCATTTTCTTTGAATTTATAATTCTACCGGTAAATTCTTCAACATGTGTTCTATTGCACAACCACTGAGTAAACATAAAGGCGACCCAGTCACATCCGAAAACATTGAAGAAAAAAATATTTGTATTATTTAGGACGAAGAAAAATTAAAATTAAAATTTAAAAAGACTATTAAGAACTTATACTGTGTAAATGCTCTTAAACTAGAAAGCCTTGATGTTGTACCTACTCTGATTGTTGTTGGGTGTTTAATTCTAAGTATATTTTTGGTCAAAGAGTGTGTTTGTCATTTTTGAATATTTTAAGTCATTTAATAATGATTATCCTATTCGAATTCACAAAAACTTTTTTACGAATTGTAGATAATTTATTCATTGAAAAAATAAACATTTTTTTTTGGAGGATATTATTTCGCTCACTGATACTCCTCCAAAGAATGATACCAAAATAAATAAAGCAAATTTCAATTGCCCAAGGAAAGAAGTGAATGTTGATTAACTTTGAAGTTTTCGACATTCACTTTCAAAATTCAGCTCAGTGAGTCAATTTTAAATTTTGATGAGTATCTATATATATATTTATGCTGCAAGGCTTACATCGACTCGTTTAAAGCCAATATAATTCTTTGTGCTGTCAGTCTTTGAAAATCAAAACAATCTTGAAATGAAAATTTCAAAATGCTTTGAATATCATTTTCTAAAACAATATGTCTTAGTGCATTCAGTGGGTTTTTTTGCCATTAGGGTAATCGCCAATGAAATATAAAAATTTTTGACCTCGAAGGTACATCTTCGATAAACTTTTTTTTTTAATTAAAGTTACAACAAACTGGTATTCAGCAAATAACTCAATTATTGTTCCATTTTATTATACTTTCCTAATTCCTATTCTTTTTATTGGAAAAAAGCAAATACATGACTGACAGAATATAAAATAACACAACTTTCTTACATCCTTCCTACATTATGTACATCAAAGGGCACGGTAATGGCCAGCGAAGTTCGCGGCACTACACCCTTTTTACAGGAACAAACTCAGTATTCAAAGTATTTGCTAAACTGATCAAACACAGGTGGCTCAATTTCAACTCTTTAGCATTGTTAATTCCCGAAATATAGGACTTCAAAAATGGCAAAAACCGTAACTGACTGACGTATAATCAATCATACAACGGTAGGCCTTGTGGTGTTTACAAAGAAAAAAATCGAAGATCTGCAATTTTCTATTGAAGGGCGTGGCATCCACCCACTTTCTTAAAAATTTCTATAAATTATATGGAGCACTTTCGATTGTTGTAGAACGATGAAAATTGGTAGACCGTTAAGGCTTGAAGTACTTAGGGAGACAATAATCAAAAATTTGTAATTTTCCATTCAGGGGTAATGCTAAAAATAAAATGCACGACTGGGTCCCACATTTTTGCTCTTATGTTAGACTGCCAGAGGTTTAAAAAAAAATATGGGGGAAAATATGTGGGTTGGCAACGAAATCTCGCAAATTAAAATTTCGCTTTCGAAATTTCGCATCATGAAATCTCGCAATACGAAATCTCGCAATTACAAAAACCTACTTTTCGTAAACTTGCAATAAAAAAATCCCGCTTTTCATAATCTCGCAATTATGAAATCCCGCAAACTAAAATCTCGTAAATCAAGATCTCGCAAAATATAATTGGATTGCAACAAATACATTTTTTTAATCAAAATATCACAAATTAAAACTTAAAAATTTAATTTTTCAAGATATCCTTCCCTCTGCAAATTATATATGTACATAAATCCAGTACCTACATATTCTTAGACCACACTGTAAACTGTTATTTATAAATTTTTAAGGCTCTCACAAACCAACCCGAAATCATAGCGAATCATTTGAAATTATTCAAATAAAAAAACTGCCATCAGCCAATATTTCCCGTTGGTTTCAGAGGGCCTTTACCTATTGTTTATTTTTCAATTATTGTCAAGAGAATAAAAAGATTGTATAGCCAGTTTTGCATTTATAATATGTCACGTTTAAATTGCATTAATATTGTTATTTGGCCTTGAACTAGAAAATAATTTGAGTTCCATAAAGAAATTTTGGGAAAATATTTTTAACAAAAGATTTCACATTCCAAAAATTCAATACCTTGCGAAGCATTGCTTAGTACATTTCGTTTGCTAAGAAATAAAATTTATTTAGTTTACCAAAAATATTAAATAAATCTTTTATTAGTTTCTAAAAGCTTAGTTTGTAAGTTTTTAGCTACTTTTTTTCTTGTTCCAATTTTTATTTTCCATTAGTAGCCTATTGAATAGACGGGAAAATGAAGGGTATAAAGGAACAATTACGTGCAAGGGTTTTTATTATTGAATATGTTTGTTTGGCCCATAAGCATGCTTAAAATCAAAAATGCTACTAAATTCACCCATGCGTTTCTGGGAGAATGGTTACACTGACTACTTTTCAGTATTTTTGGTATAACTCGAAAACTAAGCCGAATTTGACAATTTTACATTTTATACTTTTTGTTCAAAACGAGCGCCTCACGACAATTCGCATCAAGGCTAAATTCGCCAACAGAGCCCCCACAGAGGAGAAAGATGACGACACCAAGGACGAGTTCTACGAGCTCCTGGACAAGACATAATGAGCAATGCCCTAGCTATGACATTAAAATTGTCTTGGGTGATTTTAATGCCAAACTGGGAAGAGAAGACGTCTTTGGTGGCACAATCGGAAGAAACAGCCTGCACGACACCACCTCCGATAACGGACTCAGGCTAATCGACTTTGCTGCGGGGCGAAACGTTGTGGTAGCTAGTACGCAGTTCCCGCATCTCGATATACATAAGGGGACATGGCGAATTCCTGGTCAATCAACCGCCAACCAAATTGACCACATTGCGATCGACGCAAGGCACTCCTCCAGTATCAAGGATGTCCGAACGTTCCGAGGAGCCAACGTTGACTCGGACCACTACCTCGTTGTAGCAAAGGTAATGCTACGGATATCCAGACCAAAGCCAAAACAGGGAAATACAGTGACGAAGTTCGACGTCGGACGGCTACAGTCGCAGGAAATCGCCAGTTCCTTTTCCGATCGGGTCTCTCGCGCCCTCTTAACTAGTCCTTTGCCGCCAACTGCAAACATCGAGAACCAGTGGAAAAACTGCCAGGAAGCCATCAGAGATGCCGCCTCTGACGTGCTGGGCTTTGCACGACCACCACAGCGAAACCCATGGTTCGACGAAGAATGCCGGCAAGTACATGCAGCCAAACAACAGGCATACAAAGCGGCGCTGCATAGAAGGACCAGAGCTGCTCGCGAGCTCTACGAGCAGAAGAGGAGAGAGGAACACAAGCTTCTTAGAAGGAAGAAGAAAGAGTATGAGAAGCGCGCGATCGAGGAATTAGAGGGATGCCACTGCAGGAATGAAGTTCGGAAGTTTTACCAAAAAGTAAAAAGAACCTCCCAAGGTTACAAGGCCCGAACCGAAGCCTGCAAAGACGATCAGGGGAACATCGTGGTGGAATCGCAGTTGGTGCTGAGGATATGGAAAAATCATTTCTGCAAATTGTATAACGGCGATGACGAACCGAATTCCGCTACCATGCAAATTGCACCATTCAACTTGGACGACGTAGGCCAACAATTCCGTCCACCCGATCTTGACGAAGTGAGGATAGCCATATCTAAACTTAAGTCCAATAAAGCTGCTGGAGCTGATGGCCTTGCGGCTGAACTATTCAAAGCAGCTGGCGATGAATTGGTTAGGAGTATGCACCAGCTCATCTGTAAAATATGGTCGGAGGAAAGCATGCCCGATGAATGGAACCTCAGCATTGTTTGCCCGATCCTCAAGAAAGGCGATCCTCTGGACTGCACCAACTACAGAGGCATCAGCCTTCTTAATATCGCCTACAAGATCTTCTCTGCCGTACTTTGTGAACGTCTGAAGCCATTCGTCAACAACCTGATAGGTCCATATCAGTGTGGCTTTAGGCCAGGGAAGTCCACCATCGACCAATATTCGCACTACGGCAGATCTTGGAGAAAACCCAGGAGCTTCAAATCGATACCCACCACCTTTTTATCGATTTCAAGGCCGCGTATGACAGCATCTATAGAGACGAGCTATATAGAGCAATGTCTAGTTTTGGCATCCCTGCCAAACTCTTCCGTTTGTGCAGGATGACGATGGAGAATGCACGCTGCTCCATCAAGGTCAGCAAAGACCTCACCGACACCTTTGATGTCAAAAAAGGTTTTAGGCAAGGCGACGCGCTGTCATGCGACTTCTTCAACATCGTTCTTGAAAGAATAGTGCAAAGCTCTCACGTCAACACTAGAGGCACAATCTTTCAAAAGTCCGTCCAATTACTCGCTTACGCTGATGACATTGACATAATCGGACGAACAAGGCGTGATGTCAGTGGTACTTTTGTGAGCATTGAGAAGGAAGCCAAGAAGATGGGTTTAACGGTGAATGAAAGCAAAACGAAGTATATGCTGTCAACAAGAAAGGACACCCAACACCGCCGTCTAGGACAGAACGTCACTATAGACAGTTATAATTTTGAGGTGGTCAGAGACTTTGTCTACCTAGGATCCGCTATAAACGCAGCGAACGATACCAGTGCTGAGATCAAACGAAGAATTACTCTTGCCAATCGCTGTTTCTTCGGGCTAAGAAGGCAATTGAGAAGCAAAGCCCTCTCTCGAGCAACTAAACTGTCCCTGTATAAGACGCTTATCATCCCGGTCCTGATGTATGGTGCAGAGGCATGGACACTGCTAACGGTGGATGAGAACGCGTTAGGCTGTTTCGAGAGGAAAATTCTCCGGGTGATTTTTGGTCCCGTCTGCATAGATGGGGAATGGAGGAGAAGATACAACCACGAACTGTATGGGCTGTACAGCGACACCGACCTAGCCACAAAAGTGAAAAGCCAACGATTAAGATGGCTGGGTCAACTAGAGCGAATGGACACCAATGCTCCGGCCCGGAAAGTCTTTGAATCCAACCCCGTGGGACAACGCAGTAAAGGTGGACAGCGTAAAAGGTGGCGCACGCAAGTGGAAGAGGACCTCAACCAACTTGGCGTGCGAAACTGGAGACAGCTAGCTAGAAACCGAGCCGGCTCGGCTGGAAGAAGCTTGTTGGTTGAGGCCCTGGTCCACCCCGGACTGTAACGCCACCTTAAGTAAGTAAGTAAGTTCAAAATTAAATTTTCTATTGGAATGGATATTTCAAAAAATTTTACGAAAAAAATTAAGCAGGAAAAGTTAACAAAAACCTACCTAAAAAAAATCAAAAAATCAGGGATATCTAAATTTTTTTATAAATTGTGCATAAATTTTTTTGAAGCAAAGATAGGGTCAATACATGCAGAGAAAAAATAAAGTAGAGACTTAAAGCCTTAATATGGCATGTTCAAAAATTAATATTTGTTCAAAATTGACAGAGGTATTCCCGTTCAAACCTTATCATTTCTTATAATTTTTTCGCAGTTTTGGCCCGAAAGTCCCTTTTTCGGTACAATATGGCAAATTTCACTTTCGTAAAAATGTTCGAAATAAAAATTTCGATATAATATGACATTAGAACTATAGAGAATTTATAAAAAGGATAAAAGTTCGCAATTTCGTTTTTCGGCTGTTTTTTAATGCTTTCAGACCTACAAACCGAACGGCTGATCCGATTAACATAAGATTTGGTACTAGTTGCTAGGAACGTTAACTTTGTCATAAAGTACCAAAAAATAGGCTTTCGGGCAAAAACTGTGAAAAATGATAAGAAATGGTAAAGTTTGAATGGATATATTTCTGTCAATTTTCAAATAATATGGCCTTTTTAACATGTCATATTAAAGCCCTTAAACTCCAGTTTACTTTGTTCATGTATGTCTTAAGCGTATCTTTGCTCCAAAAAAAGTTATGCGCAATTTAGAAAAAAAATTAAAAATCTTAGATTTTTCGATTTATTTTTATGTTGGTTTTTGTTACTTTTGCTGCTTAAATTTCTTAAAGAAATTTTCTAAACAATCCATTTCGATAGAAAATTTAATTTTGAACAAAAAGTATTATAAGTAAAATTGACAAATTCGGCTTAGTTTTCGAGTTATACCAAAAATACTGAAAAGTGGCCAGTCTGACCATTCTCTCAGAAACGCATGGGTGAATTTAGTAGCATTTTCGGTTTTAAGCATGCCTATGGGCCAAACAAACATATAATAAAAAAACCCTTGCACGTAATTGTTCCTTTTTAAAAGGTGTATTCAATAGGCTATAGCAGAATTTTTATTTTCCAGTGCGGCAAGATTCGAAATTGCGAGATATGTATATTAGTTTGCGAGATTTTGGGTGAAAATTGAGATGTGAATGTGAGATTGTTGAAAGTGAAATTTTGTTATTGCGAGATTATGAAAAGCATTTTTTTAATTCTATAACCGCAAAATCTCAAAAAGCAGACCAGCAGGTGGAAAGCGGATGACAAATTTGGATTCATTCCCACAAATTACCTTTAGAACGAGTTCTAGCTGCTCGTGTAAAAAACCATGCAAGCCTGTGATATAAACAAAAACAACTTTATTTAAGAAATTGTTGGAGAATGTTTTGTTTTTCTATATAGCTTAGAATGCTTAAGCATTAGATTACAGGTATTCACGATCCGATGTAACTGGTGTTGTATCATCGCAAAAGTGTAAAAGTGTAACACTTTCTTGCACTACAACAACAAAATATACTGAATGTCAAATTCTTACACTTTTACACATTTGCTATACTCCAACCCTATTGTAAAAGAAAAATACACCATAGTAGAGTTTGCGCTTGTGTATTAATAACTCGCCAAATGTCATTCTTTTTGTCAGCTTATATTTGTTTGTGAAATTTTGTGAATTTGCTACAGTGTAACTATAGACAGAGGAAGTGCGTTCACGATCGATTGTAAAAAAATTAAATTTTACAATTTTTCTAGGCTTGTTGCACCAGATCGTGAATACCCCTATTGTACATTAATTATTGCCGTTGATTTTAAATAATTTGTTTTCTATTTAGTGTAATTTTTTTTTAGAAAATTTCCCCTCCCAGCAAACGTTGATAAATAGACCAAACTCCAATAAGTACTTGTACTATCGTTTTCTTGTCTGGGCCCAAACTATAAGCCCTAGCCTTTTTTCACGCCTTATTCAAATACCCTGAACAAACGATATGATGATAAAGTTACACAGGGTGTCCCGGACCTGAGTGGAAGTATTTTAGGGTGTGGTTCTTGGGGTTTTTCTAAGAACAAAATTGTATGGGGGAAAGTTCTATCTGGCCTCCCTGAGGCAAGGGGGGCAGTTTCTGAAACATTGACTTTAAACGCCAAAAAAACCTTAAAAATCAACGAAAACACATCTAATAATGTGCTGTAGTTTATTTGAAAGCCAATACTCCATTCTTGCATTTGGTTTTTAAATAAAGTTGTTTAAGCGAATAGTTTTTGAGATATTAAATTTCAAAGTCAAATAAAAAAAAAAAAATTGTGATTTTTTTTTCTTAAGTCGATAATTTTCAAAATTTTACGTAATCAAGTGCTGTTTTTGTGTTCAATATTAATTGCCCTCATTATTTTTAGTCGATTACTGAAAACCAAATGCAAAAATCTTTCTTAGTTTTTGAGAAATTAAGAAAAAACAAAAGGTACTTTTACCAAATTAGCCCGAAAAAAGGGTTAAATTATGAATAATTCATGAATAAATTAAATTTTGTCGGGCTTATTTGGGAAATTTGGGAAAAGTACCTTTTGTTTTATCTTACTTTCTCAAAAACTAAGAAAGATTTTTACATCTGGTTTTCGGTAATGGACTAAAAAAATAATGAAGGCATTGAATATTGAACACAAAAACAGCACTTAATGACGTAAAATTTTGAAAAATGTCGACTTAGGAAAAAAAATCATAATTTTTTTTTTTTTTAATTTGACTTTGAAATTTAATTTCTCAAAAACTATTCTTTTAAACAACTTTATTTAGTAACCAAATGCAAGAATATTGTATTAGCTTTCGAAAAAACTGTAGCACATTATTAGAAGTGTTTTCGTTGATTTTTAACGTTTTTTTTTGGCATTTAAAGTCAATGTTTCAGAAACTGCCTCCCCCAGCCTCAGGGAGGGGAAATACAACTTTCCCCCATACAATTTTTTTCTTAGAATATTCCCAGGAACCGCACTCTAAGATACTTGCACTCAGGTCCGGGACACCCTGTATAGAAAGTATTACCCCCAATTTCACAGTGGAAGTTTAAACTTCACTTTTGGTTTAACCGACGACGGTTCATAGGAACAAACTGAACTCAGTTGAAGGTTTAAACGAGACTGTGAAACTGGCCATGAAAACTATAACAGCAGCTCGTGGAGCACCAGGGCCTAATGACTTACAACTCACAACCATTCCTGTGTGCATGTTTTTGGCAGGAATGGAGGCGACCTACAATTTTTTGCCGAGTCCGAACGGCTAAATGAGAAGCACTTATTCATGACAAGTATACTCTTGGAGGATTTGTCAGTTCCTCGCAAGAGGCAGTACCTTGAATAAAACATTTCTGTTAAATAAAAAATAAAAAAAAAATAATAATTTTTAATAAATTAATTAAAAAACTCAATCCATAGAAAAAAAATAAATATAATTTTAAGAAATAATAAATTTTCCCGGTATACTGTTTTCAAGAAAATCGGAAATCAAAAAAATTAAAAAAAAAAATCAGCCTGGGGAATGACACAAAAATGCTATTTGCCAAGTTTAAAGAACATCGATCTGAAATTAATTTATTCTGCAGCCAAATAGAGAGATAACTGTGGGAGCTACAGTTTTCGTCTACCCTATCATTGTATTGATATCTTTGTTTAAAATCTCGAGTTTTTTTTTGAAAACATAACTTAACCTTAAATATCGCAAATACAAAATTGAACTTCATTGCAAAATGACATTTTGATATGAATTATGTGAATAAAATCAACCTTTTACGCTGGAGATATTAACAATCCCGTAAAACCAACTGTGAAACCGATTTTTTGCTTGTTCTCCATCACCGAATGTCATTCTAATGCAAAACTTGGCATTAGTTCTATTAGAACCAAAGTGTAGTCCGAACCCGTGTATTAAGAATCCGCGTATCCGGATTCTTAGTCCGTGTATTAAGAATCCGTGAATTAAGAATCTGTGTATCCGGATTCGTAGTCCGTGTATTAAGAATCCGGATATCCGGATGCACGGATTTTTATTTGCGAATAATAAAAACACGGATTCCGCTTATCCGTATTTCACGAATACACGTACAGAATCGTAGCTCTAGTAAAAACGTATAGTTGTATTACAAATACAATTTTTCTACATAGGTTATTTTCTATATCGATCCCTACTTACGGTTGCCACAGTTCTATATCGATCCCTACTTACGGTTGCCACAGTTAATAGTCTCGATAAGTTTATTTTGTTTGGTAAATTAAACATCAACAACTTGAGTTGTTGTCATTATATGTTCATAAGCTGGTACTAAGTCTGGTACACTCGCTAGTGTTGTTTAATTGAAAAACCATTTTCGGTCAATTTAAAAAAAAACCGCAAGTACCAAGTACCGAATCATACCTCGATGAGGGAAGTTCGTCCTCCGTCAAGATCTTCTTCTATTAGAAACGATTCACCTGAACTTGAAATAATAAAAATTACAATTTATTTTCTGGCATCTTCAAAGTCAATTTCCAGTAGGCACGTATGTACTTTACAATGAATTTTAGGGGCCTTCAAAATTTGTCTGTTGGTTCTTATTAACTGTGTACCATCAATGTTGATGTTGACCCATTTGCATCCATCCATCCATACCATTGGAAATGGGACACTGCGGACAGTTGGCGTCTCTTATTCAAAACGATTTCTTGACTATGGCTTATAGGTTAAATCTTGAACCCACAAATTTGTTCCTTCTTCTCCATCTCATTGACCAAACTTTTTTTCGATTTTCCTCAAAGTCTTCTGCTTTTAAATTGGGTCGAACATAGAATCATCACAGCCATTTAGTTGTTCACTTTGATTTCAGTAGAACTAGATATGGGAAGAGCAACAGATTTCATGAATTCAGGGTTAGTGTGCGTAGACCTGATAATATTGTTTCCAGTCATCATTTTAACCATTGATCTTTAACACTACCTAACTGTTTTTGTATAGACCTACTGTCTATTTGTATCTATTCTATTCCCACACTCGTATTGGCTTGGTAGGCTTCAGTTCAAGCCTTATTATTTTTGGGAAAATCATTTCACTTTTTAATAGAAATTTAAAAGATAACCCTTGCTATCGCTATCGCAACCCTCAATATGTAGATACTTGATCACCCAATACTGTTTCTCACACACTGCTTTGTTAGCATCAGTAGAGTTTCTATCATTAAATGGTAAGCCTATAATTTTTGGCCACTTAGACTCATTGAAATCTGATCTAATAAAAATGATCTCAATTGTTGTGGAAATTTAATAAAAATAACAATTCTGCTTGTACAAACAATTTTGACCCATTCAATATCTTCTATCAATGTCCACTTAATTGATATTTAAAATTCAATCCCTGATTTAAAAACGGCTTTTTTATTGAACCAATTAAGTTAAAAGTCCCGTTTAAATACCTGAACATAAAATAAACTTAGCTCCCACTTTTCTATCCAAGAACGCTAAGGAACTCAAACTCTTCACAAATAATTGTTCTTAACCCAAACCTTGTTATCCCAGTTCCCAGAGTGTTTTTCAATTTTAATTCTCTAAAGAAAAACTTTTATCGCTGTATTTCTCAAGGATTCTTTAACAAAAATCTTTTCAGCAAACTCTTGTAAGTTTTTTTTTATAGGTACCTACATACCTATACACACTTGCATTGGAAGAAAAAGTGTTTTACCATGACCCAATAGGGACAAAAAAAAAGTCCCAAAAACACGTAACACCTCCCAAAAAACCCACAAACACATAAATCTGTCAGTATTCATCTACAAAAATCGTATCAACTTGACGTTTGTATATTTAAGTCTTTATAATATCCTTTAAAATCCATTTTTAACATTCTTATCCTTTTAATTTAATTACCTCCCAGAGGGCGACAAGAAAAAAAAGGAAACAAAAATCCAAACAAATCTTATCCTGAACTCTGAAAAACTAATATTTATTCTGTTCAAGGATCAGATTTGAGATATGCGAGATTCAGAAACATGTTTTAAGCAACGAAAAAAGAAGAATAATAAAACACAGAGAAAGGGAGAGTAAGAAAAAAGAGAGATACTCAGATTTTGCAAGGATAAAAAAAAATATCCGCGATATCTCTTCATCGCCCGCACACTGTTTTCTATTCACCCCCACATTTACGCTTACTATCGATTTTTGTCTTGTGTACAAAAATAAGGACACACAGTGTTACTTATTCGTCTGATGTCCTTGTATCGGGACAATTTATTTTATTAGAGCAAAAAAGGTACATTGAATGTTATTCAATGTCCTTGTGGTAGTTAAGAAGGGTATCTCTATGTTCTATCGTGTACCTATGTCAATAATTTATCAATTATTCCATTCGTCCTTAATCATCTTCTACGACTTACAGTTTTTTAGTCCTTGAAGTTCTGTTCCTCTCTGTTTGATGGCACAACTGACCCCTAAAGAATTGGTGTGTCTTTGTTCCTCTTTTGTGTGCACCCTGCTTGGGGCTATTTATACAGAGTTTGCCGTCAAAGTTTCAAGTGCAGCAGCAGTAGCAGGAGCAGCAGGACAACGATACATAAATATATTCAGAATTCACAGCAAAAAAGGACGATTTTTATTTTGATTTTAAAAGAAGGGGTAATATTTTTCCCCAATATTTTTTCTCTTTTTTTTGGCACTAACACACCGCACCCAGGATTAGGTAAAAAAAGGATAACAGAAAAAAAAAATATTTTCCTGTTAGACTTATTTAATTTTTTAATTAGATAATACGAATTTTACATTATTCTCTTCACTTTTCTTCTATTCTCTTACAAGGACATTCACAGAATGAAACAAGAATAAACTAAATCAAAAAAACACATACTAGGCAAACAGGCAGAGTGGAATATACTTTTATAATGGGGCACACTCGCGATAAGCAACGGTTTTTTCTTTGCATTGATTCCTCACGCAGTTCACGGCCGAACTGACAGTTGGCATACACAACAAAATACAAGAGACGGTCTGAGTATTCAAGTTGAGCCCATTCAGCTACAAGAAAATGAAAATTCCCTTATTGAGGTAGACTAGTGTGGTCTCTGTTGCGCCTGTTGCACTGCATTGGAGTTATCCGGAAAAGTGTTAAAATAGAAGAAGAGCAACATAGTGGAAATCTAAATGTGCGCATGTTTTGGGATTTTTTTGTTGTTGTTGTTGTGAAAAAGTTTTCCTTGAGTTTCGGAATTATTCGAATTCGAAAAAAATAGTATGGCGGTACATGACAGTTGGTTTAAAAATGGCGTTGAAATAATATCCGTTATAAAAGCTGAGCTTAAAAGCTTTAGAACTTAAAAGCTTTAGAGCTTAAAAGCTTGCAAGCTTTAAAGTTCACACAGCTTAAAGTGGCCATTATCTGTATATAAAAAGCTTTTGTAAAAATTAAAAGAAAACATTGAATTCGGCTGAAAAAGCTGAGCTTTATAACTTCCAGGCTTGATGTGGTTGTTGTCTTAAATAAAGAAAAATACTGGGTTTGTGTAATGGGTTTGCAGAACAATTTTTTTTTTTTTTTATTACAAACGGTTGAGTTTTTGAGTAAGCAAATGCTTCAATCTTTTCTTATTGTTAGAATATTTCGAAAGTAGATGGATTTTGATTTTTTTGCTTTGACCTCCTGAAGAACACTGGTAGTAAAGAGTTTTGTTCGAGAAACTCGTTCTTGAATTGAACAAAACTCCGAGGTGAGGTTAAACACATTGTGTGCATTTTGGTAGTCAAATGGCAATGGCACAAGAGTGAATCCAGCATTTTGCCCAGAAGGGAGTCACATTTTTCAAAATTCAATCAAGTTTTGCAGTGAAAAATAAATTAAATTTTCATTTGCCGCGAGCGAAATATAACAAAAAAATGCAGAGTTCCCAAAAGCCTCTGGGAAATCGAAGCAAAATGCGGTGGTGATAGCGATCAAAAAACGAACTCGCCACCCGCAATTCGGTTTTTCCGAGGCCTAAGACTGCTAAACGTCTGCAACTATGGAAACAAATAAGAGTTGACCACAACTTAGTTGCCTGATAGTTGCCAGGTCTTCTCTCTGGAATCTTGGTATCCTATTGTCGGATATTTGCGTAAAACATGATATGTCTTCCATCCATCCTCTACGATCCCGAGCAGAGTCCTCTGAAGTTAGCAAAACAATTGTTTAAAAATTAAATAAAAAATGAGAACTCCCGGTAGCAAACAAAGAGTTCTAGAGTTCTTTATACTTTTTTTAAATAGTTCTGGCGAATGACGTGTTAAAATAAAAATAAAAAAAATGTTTTTGCTAACTTCAAGCAGCAAGGAGATTTTTTTAAAAAAAGAGTCCTGAGCATATTTTTCAACTTAAAATCAAAAGTTTAAAAGCTCATGATGGGTTTTAGAAAGAGATCTACAAAATTGGAAAAGTTAGGGCAAATTAAGGTGCCCATATTGACTTAGAACCAAAAAAATTCAAAATCCAAAAAATAAAAACAAAGAATTCTGAACATTTTTCTAATAGCTTTTTTTTCTAAAACTAATTTTTCAAGTAATTCCCGGGTACTCTAAACGAGAACTCCTTTTTTTATTTTTTTGGATTTTGAAAATTTTTAGTTCTAAGTCAATGGGCACCTAAACTTTTGAAAAATTAGCTTTAGAAAAAAAAAAAGTTACATATAAAGAAAATGTTCAGAAATCGTTGTTTGCTATTGGGAACTCTAATCAGAACTCCTTTTTTTTGTTGATTTTTTTGGATTTTGAAAATTTTTGGTTCTTAGTCCAATTGGCACCTTAATCTGCCCTAACTTTTCCAATTTTGTAGAACTCTTTCTAAAACCCATCAGGAACTCTAGAACTTTTGATTTTAAGTTCAAAAACATGCTCAGAACTCTTTTTCTCAAAAAAGTCCTTGCTACTTAAAGTTAGGAAAAAAACTTTTTTTAATTTTAACACTTCATTCGCCGGAACTATTGAAACAAGGAATGAGGAACTCTAGAGCTCTTTGTTTGCTATGGGAAACTCTCATTTTGTATTCAATTTTAAACAATTGTTTTGCTTACTTCACAGGACTCCTGAGCAGGCTGCTTTTAGTCATCTAGATTCTAGACCAAGCTTTCTGACATCCAAGATGGTTTGGTCTTTAAGCCGGAGGTTTGATCTTATTCGTTCCCGCGAATCGGGGGGCTGAGCTGTTGCACCAACAAAATTTATTTTATTTTTAGTATCAGCTCTCCCTTTTTGCATTGTTTATCGCTCAACACTCGGCGCCATAAACCAGGGCAGCATAAAAGTTTTTTAGAGCATGCACCTTGTCCTTTATGTGAGGAGTTTTGAACCCATCTGTTGCGCCAACCCAAAATAGCACCGCTATGCTATAGGGTAACTCTTCGTCACGGATTTTATCTAAGATGATTAATGCTTACTTTGCTTTCAACAGTGACGTTTTGTCTTAGTTGATTGATAGATTTTTCATTTTTTGGTAATTTTATGTATTTGGTTCCTCGTTTACTTTAAGACCAAAAAGTATTTTATGTTCTTCAATTGCCATGAAAGCCTCTATAGCAACCTGTTGGGAGCGACTGATGATGCAGATATCATCGACATACCCTATAGAAGTTGGACATATCTGTTGAAAATAGTGCCTTCAGTGTAAGCGCCTGATCGGCGAAATATTTTCTCCATAACGAGGATGTAGAAATCACATGATACTCCATCTCTTTGCCCAAACTCTGTGCATGTTTGAAATATTTCGGAAGAGCTTTTCATCCCGATCAGTTTCCCCGGGATCTCAAGTTTAGCCATCGTCATATAGAGCTCCAGATGGCGACGAATAGTATCATTATGCAGCTTTGAAGTCGATTAAGAGATGGTGAGTCTTCTCTTGAAATTCATTGGTGTTTTCCATCAGGATTTGCCTGAGAGTGAATATTTGGTCTATGGTCGATCTGCCTAGCCGGAAGCTGCTACTAGCCGATTATAGTGTTGCGGAACGGATGAAGACGCACACACAGTATAATGGAAAGGATCTTGTATGCGACATTTATCAGGAATTATTTTATATCATAATTTTATTTTATTTTATTTTATTTTATTTTATTTTATTTTATTTTAACAAAATATCAGAAAAAGAAAATGAAAGATGGAATCTGAAAGATGGCATGGAACATGCGTCACAACTAGAAAGTTATGCCCAAATTTCAAGGGGGGGTCATGCAAATGTTATGTAAAGGGATATAGTGACATAAGGGTTCGAGAATTCCTTAGACCAACGTTTTATGAAGCCGAGTGAAGAATTGGCCTTGTTAATTATATGATCGAAATGGGCTCGAAGTTTAACTGACTATCACAAATAATACCCAGGTATCGAATGGAACAAACAGATGGAATAGCAATATCGTGAAAGTAATATGTTCGGCGGAGGGGGGGGTAAGGGAAATTGCTTACGGGAGACAGTTATAGAAAATTCTAAAAAATTCTTGTCACACCAGGTTTGGAATAATTTGAGATCGTTTTGAAGTGAAATAGAGTCAGTGGGAGTAGAAATGACTTTAGTTATTTTCATATAATCGGCGTAAATGGAGAGATTTGAATCCTTGATCACATTAATAACGTCATTTATAGTTAAGACAAAAATAAACGGTCCGAATTGGCTTCCTTGAGGAACACCTGAAGTAACATAATTGGGATCGGAGATTGAAAACCTAAATATAACTTTATATTGGCGATTGACATATTTTGTCAAAGGCTTTACTAAAATCAGTGGTGATAACGTCAACTTCATTTCCTCTCTCTAATGCATTTAGGTTCTCAGAAACGAATTCCGTAAGGTTTGTTGTGGTAGATCTGCCTTTTAAGAAATCATGCTGTTGTGGGGAAAAGATAGATTTACGGTGAAAGTAAAGAGAGTCGTACATACACAATGCTATTGAAGATCTTAGGGATAGAAGAAAGTTTGGTTAATGGACGGTAGCTAGCACTTTTCTTTGCACTTTTTTTTATAATCGAGAAAAATAAAAGAATCCTATGATTTTGGGAAAATGGCTTGAGAGAGTAAAAGACGGACTAATGCTGCGAGTGGCTGGCAGAGGGAGTTAGCACATTTCCTTAAAAATATGGAAGGCAGACCATCTGGGCCAGTAAGCAGACTTATTTTTTTGATTACTATATCAGCACTTACTTCAACTGTGGCGAGGAAACTGTGTTGTGTGTGGTACTTTTGAAGTAGCTAAAAATACAATGGTCAGGTTGTTGCGGTAGATCACTGTACGAATGGCTGAAGAAGGATGCAAAAAGATTTGTGATTATTTTAGGGTCGGCAGATGATGTCGTGTCCAAAAATTAAAGAGTTGAGGGAAAGCCATCGGACTTACGTTTAACGTTAATAATAAATTGATAAAAGCGTCAAGGATCGGAGGCTAGACAACCTTGCGTTCTGTCAATGTATCCAAGGTAGAGAGATTCGCAGAGAGTGGAAAAGCAGCATTGAGCTTGCTGATAGTTCGTAAAGTCAAGAGACGACCTGGATCGCAGAAATGTTTTCCATAGTTTATTTCTGACATTACGAAGGGTTCGTTAGGGACAGACTGTGCGAAACAGTTGAAGATAGACATGTAGAAAAATTGCAAAGCGGTATCGATTGAATTTTTACTGTTCAGGAAGGAACAAAAATCAATGTTTTTGAAAAGATTACTAAGATAATCGAATACAGCGCTGCAAAAATTGAAAAAGAAAGAATTTTCAATCAATATTGATTTGTTGGCAAATTCAAAAGAAAATAGCAGAGAGGAGGATGGAAGTGATCCAGCGCAGAGAGTAGATGAGAGCTTAGAAAAACAAGGGAGTTACTGGCATCTGATGAAAAAATTAAGTCAAGCTGTCTACCTAAGTTAATAGTGATTCCACTTACCTGGAAAAGACCTAAGTCAAAAAATCGGTCAGTTAGCAGGAGTTACTTTTCAGAAGAGAGATTAATAGGTATAAAAAATGTTTCATCTTCTGATGGACCTCATCGCAGTTTTGGAAGGTTGAATTCATCTACAATAATAAAATCATCGAGGGGATCTGCGGCCTCGAACAGGGAGTTGATTTCATCAACAGCGAGTTGGTATGCTTGGGTGGGTTGTGAAGGGCGACATTAGCAGCATACAATGTATATATTACGTTTTGTTAAGGATATTTTGGTGCACACAAATTCAAATGATGCACAGGACCTTTTGACTAGACAATCATTAAAACGATTGTGTACCGCCAAAAGAACACCGCTGCCAGAGATATCATTATAGTTAATAAGACCATCGGCACGAAAGACAACAAATTCGGAAGAAAAAAGTTCTTCGTTAAGGATAGAGGGACAGAGGTTTGTTTCGGTTAAAGCAAAGATGTCATATGGAAGCATTTGAGAATCATATCATAAAACGGCAAACACGAATCTTGTGGTACAATTTACGCGGTCTACAAAAGCCAAAGGCATGTAAATTATATATCGTTTGAAAAGTTTCTATGCACAGAAGTGCAGAATGCAAAAATTTATTAACTAATTGCACCACAATAAAAGAAAATTGCAAAATAAGTGCGAGCGTGAGCCAGAGCGAGACCAAATATTTGTTCACTACATTTAATTTGTTGATATCTTGACACTTTTACTTTAAAACTCACGACACTCTTATTTTCTTTTTACAGGATTCGTCTTTGCCGTTTTATAATACGACAATCCTAACATTTTTCTTTTGTTTTTATTTGTTATCATTCTTATCTTTTTTGTTCACTTTTTTTGTTTCTATTTGTCGGTGAAGTTTTGATTTTGTCACCCACCAACCAACCAATTTCCCAGCACTGACTGGAAGGATTATTGGAATGTCCGATGGCAGCGTTCAGTGCTGCAGAAAAGTAGCTCAGTTCTTCTCGACGCTCAAGACAGCCTTTAAACAATGCAATTATTCTTGCCGATTTTACTTAATGTTGCAATACATCCAAAAATCGTATGCAAATACCCTGGCTCATTTTTCTTTTGACAAATTTCATGCGAACGTCAATTTTTGCTATAAGTTGTAGAACTTTTTTTTCAGGCCGACTGGCAGTCAGTGATCGATAATAGCTCTGTTTTCTGCAAGCCCAAAGGGAATTGGATGAAAGAAACTATGTCGGTGTTTATCAATTTACAGAGAATTTTCGGTGCTTAACTTAAGCACGGAGAAAAACTGTCGTACTGAAATGAAATATTGCATACATGTTATCGATAGTTTGAATGGAAACTCCATGTTTTTTCTGTGATGGCGTCGGTAATCCCCAGTGTCGTTTTTTTTTCGACCGATTTCATCCATACTTGCAAAAAAGCTATAAGTTGTCAATGCGCTTAAAAACATTTGTTGCGTTTTTCTCCGCATTTAAGTTAAGCTCTGATAATTCTCTTTGTTTTAATTAGCCCGAAGAGGTTGTCCTCTACCTGCGTGGCGTGAGTTCTCACGTTCCAATGTTTATTCGCTATGCTATCTTATCTAGCTATCCCAAAAATTTTGAGATAACTTGAGTTGTTGTTGCGTCAGCTGTTATCAGCTGTTTTTTAACAAGGGATTACAACAACACAAAGCTATCCGGATAACTGAGAATAACCAGCGGAATGTGCCCAGTGACATTGTAATCGATGAATCGCTTACAAATGCCACTTCCCTTGGTCCAGCTTAGCCCCAATTTTATGCAAACGTCCCTTTTGCTACGAGCTGTCAACGCGTTGACAGGTAAAATTTTAGTGTCTACTACACGCCGTTAACACAGTTTTAATCAGCTTTTAAATTAAGTGCCGAGAATTCTATGAGTTAAGCTTAACATATCGGCTCCAAGTGTCCCCCAATTGCCTTAAAATCAACTTTTTCTGGAACATTAAATTTCATCGAAAATTTGTGATTCCTTAGAGTTTTTTTAATCCATCGACATCGTAGCAATACGTGAATGGAATTTGACAGTTGATGGCTTGAAATATAGGGGACAAGCTTTAATTTTGACAGAAAAAGTATATTTCGATCCAAATGTCACCCAATTGCCTAAAAATCACAATGCATCAAAAATTTCAGATTTATTAGAGGCTTTTTAATCCATCGACATCGTAGCCATCCGTCAGCGGAATTTGATAATTCATGGCTTGAAAATTTGGAGACAAACTATATTTTGCCAAAAAAAAGTATATTTTGATCCAAATATCCTCCAATGGCCTTAAAATCACCTTTTTCTGGAGCAGTACAAATTATTCAAAACCATCGGATTTGTTATGGAATTTTTATTCTATCGACATCGTTACCATTCTTCAATTGAATTTGACAGTTTTTGGCTTGAAATGTAGGAGCAAACGATATTTTGACAGAAAGAGAATATTTTGATACAGATGTCACCCAACTTCCTTAAAATCACCTTTTTTTGGAGCAGTAAAAATTCATCAAAAATTTGTGATTTTTCAGAGGTTTTTTAGTCCATTGACACCGTAGCCATCCGTCAATGAAATTTGACAGTTGATGTCTATATTTTCAAATAAAAAGTGTATTACGATCGAAATTTCAACCAATTGACATAAAATCACCTTTTTCGGAGCAGTAATAACTAAAAATTTCATATTTTGTTTGATTGAAATAATCGAATCATTTTGGTGATCGATTTTTGAACGATTTTCTAGAATTTTGCCAACTAGACGATTGTGTTATTAGCATTCGAGTTTCGAGGGCTGGACGTACTAGTGTTTATTAATATTAAAAATTTGAAGGAAATTGGTCTACTCGATTAGGCTCTAATTCGTATATTTGAAACATTCAATACCAATTGTTTCAAAAAGATTTCAATAAAACCTAACCTTACCCTATGAAATGTGTTATTTCAGAATATTCCCAAAATATTGCAAAGAAAATGAAAAAATATTATTATGCAATGAAGACGAAGAAACAACAGCATATTATCATTCTACCAAAGAAACCCAATTTCTTTTAAGACCATGAAAACTCGGTAAATTTTGTCTTATAAAAAAAATTTCAGAATCACCTCATTTTATCATTAATCCTCCAAAATTACTTTTACATAAAAAAGAGTATACTCATAAACCAGATCAACTTCTTTATACCTATGTACCTACCTACAATAAAGAATTCCCAAGATGATAACGCAGATAACATTTGCAATTTTTCAAGCGCCCACCATAGATGATGTCTGTCCCACCCACACATATTATATCCCCATAACTTTTTCGACAGATTCTTTTTATTTTTTTAAACATCCTTTTTGGCAAATCCTTCAATCAACTGCACACAACATATTAACATTGTCTTGGAAATTGAAAACGCTTTACTCAAAAATGTACCTAAGGAAAAAAAAAAAAATGTACAACAAAAACGAGCAAGTAAATAATATTTCAGGATAGGTATGTGGAAGTGGATGTCCTTTGGCATACCTACCTACCTTTTTCGACAAATAAAAAATATTACACCTGGCACCTTTCATCCTGAGTAAATTCCCAATTTTCAAATAACAAGGACGAAAGCAAACTGCTTCGCACGAAATTGGGTGACTTAGTTAAAAGAAAAAAAAAATGAAGACACAAAAAATCTCGTCAAAAGTCATCCTGCGGATCCAGGGAATTCTGCACAAACTGTTTGTTTTGCTGAATTTGTTGTGTTTTTTCTTGTTGATATAGGAATGGGAATGGGAGTACCAACAAGCTTATCTGGAAGTACCTTACCTATGGTGTTATCCAGAATAAATTCTCGTTTTTTGTACTAAAATAGGCAGTTTCAGGACGTGATTCCGTTTAATTTCCACACACAATCGCGCTTCATATCATCCTTGCGTCGTGCGTCGTCCCTCTTTACTTCTGTTTCATTTTTATATTGACACACTGTTGTTGTTTTTGTTGTTGTTGTTGTAGCGTATATTCAATTATTTCCTTTTGCTCGGTTAACACATGGCAATCTAAAAGGAATTTACGCTGTATATGTGATGTGGTGGCAGAAGAAGAATTATTAACCATTCGAAGAAAAGGAAGCTTGTTGGAGCGGCACGGTGGATGAAGACGTTAGAAAAAGGATATATTTTTTTTTTTTGTAATTTGTATAATTTTAGCATTTTTACCACCTGTTGTTTACCTTCTAAAGGATATGTATGAGGTGATGGGGACAACCGACGACTCGACGATGGTGGTGCACCCTCATTAGGGGTTTCATTTTTATGCGTGTAGAAGACATAAGCGTGAAATGAAAGCATTCACCAGATGACGCTAAAATCATATTACCACCTTCAATCAAAGGCACAAGGTTACCTGACGTTTCTCCTGTCGCGTAGGGTGGCGTGTCGCATCGTTGCCGTCAGTCGGCCAACAAACACACTGTACTGTAAGTAGGTCTTGCTCCAGTATACTCTTACGCTTCTCCAGTGAAACGTAAATTGTAACAATTTTAACAGCAACACACAAAAAAATAATAACACCACGCTATTTACCCAAAATCCTTAGGTTATCCTTGGAAGCATTTGAATTGGGTGTTGCAAATGAATGAATGGCATAAAAATATCACTCCAAAGGTGATTCGAACGCGAATCCAAAATGGCACTGGGGCGCGGGGTTAGTGTAAGTTATATGGTGCGTTTGGGCTTCTACTCTACGATATAATGGTGCGATGCTGGAATTTTTATGTTTTCCAATTTTGTAAATTTTCTGTGTTATACATATATACCTATAGGTACATATCTTTGTAGAAGGTACTGAAATCCTCATAGCTAAGCTACCTATAGGTATAGAAGGAGTTTTTTACGATGCCCTCAGATGTTGTTGAATACCCTGGCGCTAGGCTGGAGTTGGGGGAGAGGGTTTTTTTTGACTCGATTAATTTCTTTTGAGCAGGTATGGAGCAGGGTGTGGACGTAATAAAATGACGAGTGATATCCCAAAAAGGTTAATTTTCCAGCAAAAAGTACTTAAGGTATCGTAAAATGCAAAAAGTCGTAAATGCAGACTTCTTGATGGTAAATGATGGAAGCCTCCATCACTGCAATGCAGATGAGACCTCCTCATTTGGGTATATGGAAATCTTTTTTGATTATGTTCGGGGGCTTTAGAAAGGACAAAATAACTCTTGGTAACAACTGTGAATAAGAGTGAAGTTGTTATATATTAAATAATAAAAGGTGTTAATATTTAACATTGACTCCATTATTATTCAAGCTATTAATGTAATAGCTCTATACCTATGTATATTCAGTATAGTAAATTTGTGTAGGTTTGTAATTATTTAAAGCTAACTATCAGCATTAAAAATTTGATAGAAGTTAAAGCTTGTTTAACTGAAAATTGTCAGTGTGAGGCTTTTAAGGGATGACAAATAGAAGAAACCTCAAGAAGCGCAAAGGTTACTTCTGGCAACCACACACATACGAAAATCGGAGCATGGAACGTTCGATCCTTGTAGAGCGAAGGCAGATACGAACAGGTTAAGCGTGAAATACTTCGCCTTAAGATCAGTATCTTATGGGCAGTAGCGAAACTAAGTGGGAGGAAGAGCTGAAAACAGATCTAAAAGTGGACGAACGAGAATGCACCATTGTGAATGATGTCAGCGATTTTTCAGCAGTGTTAGGAATAGAGAGGAAAAGAGACGGGCTTTACACAAAGAACAAATAAACAAT
Source organism: Dasysyrphus tricinctus (assembly GCA_963921185.1). Classification (NCBI taxonomy): domain Eukaryota; kingdom Metazoa; phylum Arthropoda; class Insecta; order Diptera; family Syrphidae; genus Dasysyrphus; species Dasysyrphus tricinctus. The sequence goes on from OY992531.1 coordinate 35,675,670, forward strand.
GGAAGGCATGCCTCTAACATCTTGGACGGGTGCGAACTCTTTCAAAGGCAAACGTCGACTCTGGCCATTTCCTTGTTGCGGCAAGGTTTAGAACTCGACTGTCAAAAGAAAAGACTCTACGAACAGTCCTGAGGAAGAAATTCGAATTTGTTAGCATTAGCATACCTGTACCTGGAGTGGTCAGATCCTACAGAAAGTACCTGAGTCAGAAGCTAACTGATGGCATTCACCTGCCACAGACGTCAACAACCAGTGGTCTCAGTATCGCGATATAATCAAATAAGCAGCCAAAACCACAAAAGTCGACAAACCACCCAAACCCCGCATTATGATGGATGATGAATGCGTGACAGCTGAAAAAAAGTAAGAGAAGATGCACATGCAAATATGCTGCAGCTTAATAAAAGAGCAGAGAAGAGATTCGTAGAAAGAAGAGGGCATACGTAATTTCCCAGCTCAAGGAGAGCGAAGTTACTGGCTGCTGTAGTGCTGTTTTTGAAAGGGGAACGTAAGCTCTTCGAAACAGTGAAATTAACCTACCGAAGCGAACTTAACTCCAGTCAATGAGGACCCATTACAACCACCCAGTATTGAAGGGGTAAGCTTACAGCTATAAAGAAAGCGTACGTAATTTTCCAGCTCAAGGAGAGCGAAGTAACGGGCTGCTGGTTTCAAAAGCGGAAAGCAGGCTCTTCTTTGAAACAGTGGAAGAAAACTAGTTACCGAAGCGAACCCAACCCCAATCAATGAACCCAGTACAGAAGGGTTAAACTTATAGCTAAAAGATGCTTAGGGAAAACAAGTCCATCGGAACTGATGGTTTTCCAGCGAAGATCTTCAAGCAGGAGGGGATGTTTTGAAAAAGTACATGCATCAACTTATCAACCAAGTCTAGGTTAAAGGAACCATGCCCAATGACTGGTGTCTCAGCTACATTATGTCCCATCTACAAAAAGGTGATCCTATGTTTTGGAAGAATTATCCCTACATAGTTTGTGAGCGTCTTAAGCCGTTCTGGAACACTATAATTGGTAAGTAACGGTGTGGCTTCTGGCCAGGCAAATCGATAATAAACCAAATATTTATACTCTCAGGCAAATTCTGAAATCAAACCTACCTTCAAGGGTGCCATTAGTCAAGTTTTGCGTAACGAAAAGGTATAAGCGGACTTCGAAACTTAGACTCGCTGTTTTGGAGATGTCCTCTATGCAGCTTTATCCTAACAAGCTCAAGGAATTGATGGATTTTTTTTTCTTTCTGCAACATTACGACTATGCGGACAATATCTGTTTACTTTCTCACAACATCATGGATCAACATCAGATATTGCGAGAAATCTGGAAAGTGAAGCAAATAAAGTCAGGCTCACAAAACCGGGAAAACGAAGTTCTTGAACATTTCTGGTAGCACTGCTCAAGTTAAAGTTGTGGGACAGCAGGTTGAAGCGGTAAACAACTTTATCTACCTAGGAAGTGTGGTCTCAAAAGACGGTAGTGGTACAGATGAAGTTGACGATTGCCGTATTATCAAAGCAAAAACTGCTTTCGGCATGCTGTCAAAAATTTGGAGGAGCAATTCTTGTTCAGTATACGAAGACCAAGCTGCGACTGTTCCGCTCAAACGTAGAGTCCGGACTCTACGTATGTACTACCACATGGGTGAAGAACATGAAAGAAACTTGGCGCAGAACAGTCAAAAAGGTATATCAAAAGTTGGGGAGAGCTCAAACACATTTCCAGAAACATTACAAAATGGCGTGTAGTGGTAGTTGAAGCCCTATGCCCCACGGATGGTTCAAGAAGCTAACAAACAACAAATCCTGAAAAGACAGTTGAATTTCTCTTCGCATATGATAGCATTCATCATCAGGAGCTCTGCATATATACGGCGATGGTTGAACTTGCGATTCAGGGAAAACTGAACCAGCTGTCTCGCATGACATTGGAAAATACGCAATCCAATGTCCAACTAGGAAAGAGCTCTTCGGAACTATTCCAAATATGCACAGGACTTCAGCAAGGAAATGTGCTATCAACGGCTGCTCCCAAGAAGCTGTTACAGAGTCTTTCACGCCAATTGAAGAACAGGTGAAACTTATTGGTCTTCAAGTGAACGAGGACAATAGCAAATACATTTAACAACAAACAATGAAAGATCTGTCAAGAAGCTAGGACAAAATGTCACTGTTGATAGCAACAACTTTGAAGTAGTTAAGGAGTTCATACGCCTCGGAGTAAGCATATCCCCCGAACGACAAGTTAGTGGAGATCCGACGAAGAATTACCCCAGCAAATCTATGTTTTACTTCAGTTTGGCGCTACAGATGGGTTCAAAACTCATCATACGAAACACAACGTGCACGCTCTATAAGACCCTTATAAGCTGCCAGTCCTGCCTTATGGCGCCAAGTGTTGGGCGCTGAAAAGAAGAGGAGAGCTGATACTGTGTTCTTTTAAAATTTGTTTTAAAAGGACATTTGGTCCTGTGTACAAGGGGGGTGAATGGAGGAGGAAGATACAACCGAAAACTCTATGAGCACTATCAAGACATGGACGTCGTAGGGAAAATCAAAAGAAGAAAAAGACCGAACCATCATCATCACAGATTCCAAAAGGCTTCGTCTAAATGACTGAAAGCACCGTGAACCGGGATTGTAGAGGATTGAATACCACCGTATCTCAAACTGTGAACCTTCATGGATTGGGAGCCGGATGATACTTACTATACATCAAGGGCCTGGGTGTGGTTGATATAAAAATATACTAAAAATACTTTTATCTATTTAAAACAAATGTTACTGTGCACTTGAAAGTAGTCTATCGGTGGCCGCGAAACCGCAATCAACACATTTTTTGGCGAAAACATTCCGACAATAACAAACCACCAATGTGATCTGCTGCAGGATTGCAGCTTCCAAAAGCCATTCTTCCTCAGAAGCATTTCGTGCTAGTGCCCACCCTATTGACCATTGACCAATCAAACATTATCAACTGAGTTATGATAATTGTGACCACAATTTTCAATAAAATCACGAAAATAATTTTCCAAGGTTTTGATTTTCGAATCGGAGGCGATGGATGGTGCGCGGTGTGGTATGATACAGTGCAGCGATGCGATTGAGTATGAGTATATCAACAGCGAGTCAGAGTTGCTCTTGCCAGAATTAAACAGATTTCTGTTGCATTTTGAAATTGAAATTAAAAAAAAAACACACACACCACGGGAGCTATATACCAACCGGTCAACCGAAATAAATTATCAACCAAAAGGATGGCAACATCGCGGTCATTGATTGGAAATCCCAGTAATAAACAGTTATACAGACCGATGAATTCAACAAATTGGATACAAAAGGATCTGTCGTGAGCAGCAATGGATTCCCTATGCAATAATAATGCCAGAATTGCACTATCCACACCAGGGTGTGGGAAAAAAGGATGCATGGGTGGGAGTGAACTTTGTGCAACAGAAAATTCTCACACGTCGTCACCAGCCAGCGCACCAGCAGCATTATGTTGTTGTGGGTGAATTTATTTCAAATTATTTGCACGCTTAAATTTCAAAGCTGATTATACGTTTTCCGATTGACTGCTGGGTTCTCTGATAATGATAATAATAATAATAAAATAGATACCCCCCCCCCCCCACATACCCCACATATGGCATGGCATCCCCCAGCAGCAATAAACACAATGAAATAATAAATTATTGCGTAAACTTTTTTTATTGTCTCTCTAGAGTATCAATCGGTATCACAATATCACAATATGTAAAACTAATGTTTTTGACTCGATAAATAGCTACCTATCGTTGCGTGTGATTTTGATTTATTTGGCCTGAAGAGCAAAAGTCAGATTACAACATTCAATATGGCCATTTTTGATACATATACATCGTAATAAGCTGCTACACACACCCGCTGCTGGCCTCTGGCACCTATCACATTATCACAACCAGCGTGAACGGGTTGAATGATGGGTTTTTATTCAGTGGATTACTTTTTTGAAACAATCATAATTCATTATATTGTTTTATAGGTCAATAGATTGCGTTTGAATAAATTGAATTTAACTGTTTTTGTTGTTTCAGCTTATTGGTTCTTAAAGTCATAGTAAACACAGAGATCTAAGGACTTAACTTGTAACTTTTAAGGAATGGTTTTGATGGACATTGTCGGATATTAACAGAGTTGCTTTGGTCCTGGTTTATGTCCTTAACAAAATTTTACTAGTGATTTTAATTTATTGTTAGTAGATAATTATACCACCATCTTCTCCCTTCATGCTAAAAGCATAATTGGCTTCGAAAATTCCAATACTTTTTTGTTTTGTTTTTTTTATTTTTTTCCCCATAGAAAAATTTTTAATCCTGTGATAAAAATGTCCAACATAGTTATATATATATTTTGCTTCTCGACTATTCCTTATTAACAGATAGGACAATTAGACGCTTTTACTGAAGTTTTTCTTGTTAAGCTTGGAGCGATTAAAAAAAATTAAACATTCTTAAAACATTTTCAAACACAAATTTTGGTATGCAAATCTTAAGTATTTTCTGATATGCATATAAAAGCTAAATTTCAAAAAAATCAGGTTTTGAGATATCAAATTTTCAAACTATATAGCTAGCTACTATAGCTTTCCAACCACATACCATTTATCCAAATCGGTCCAATACCTTTTGAGAAAATGGTACCACAAATTTTTTTTGAGCCTATTTGTTTTCAAAATATTTGTTTAAAAAAAAAAAAAAAGAGGAAATTTTTTTAAATATCCAAAAAATATATTTTTGAAAATTTTGGTACAAAATACTTGTTAAATTTTTCTTAAGTTTTCATATAAAATTTTTCTGAAATCATTTATACGGTTTTGAAGAAAATCGAAGATAACAAAAATTGTTCTATGGCAGGTTCCTGTTCCATCATTAACCATTTTTGAAAATTATAGTTTCCTCTCAAAAAGTCTCTTTGCAAGCAAATTGTGGGGTAGTTTTGATTGTTTCCCTCCTTTATGATTTCGGGGGTGCTGAATCCGAATCTGAGGTTTGCCAACAAAATTTCGTGACGCAACATGGAAACAAATGAAAAAAAATTATGCAAAAATGCATTTTTTGGGAGTTTTTCACTAATGGCTCGAGAACTACCAATTATTTGAAGATTACATCAATTACAATTACATCATTATTGTCCTACTTATGTCATCCCTTTCTCATAGCTTAAGCCATTATATGAATTACGAATAAAGTGAGTTCTTATCCAAACCTCAAGCGTGTTTCACTTACTACATGGCGACGAAGATATTTTGAAAATTAAAAGCAAAAAATATTAAAAAAAATCAAAAAATAAGTTTACAAATAAATTGAATAAAATAATTTATATGGGAATCACGAAACCCAAAGGAAAACCTGTCATAAAGAGACTTCGTGGTCGGCCACCTAAATATCAACCAACAATATACGAATATATCACAAGAAATATGGATTATCTTACAAAGCCACATGCACTTAACCTTGATGGAAATATGGCTGAAAATTGGCGCGTGTTTAAACAAAGCTTTGATTTCTTTTATATTGCGGCAGAGCTTGACAAAAAACCAGAAGAAGTTCAAGCAGCAATTTTTCTTAACTCTGTTGGGCCAGAAGCTGTTGAGTTATTTAATACATTTGCTATAAGTGAAGCTGATAAAGAAAGTTATTCCGAAGTGGTCAAGGCATTCGACGAATTTTGCAGTCCAAAAAAGAATCAAGTATACTCTAGTTTCTTATTTCATACACGTTATCAGAACACATCGGAACCTATCGACAGTTTTTAACGGATCTGAAAAACCTGATCAAACCGTGTGAGTTTATAGACTCCGATAGGATGTTACGGGATAGAATTTTACTTGGGGTAAATGATAATAACCTCCAAAAGAAATTACTGGAGGCAGAAAGTTTGGATTCTCAGAGAGTAATTGAGATTGCGAGGGCGACAGAAGTCTCAAAGCAACAAACAGATGTTAGGTATGCTAAATCCAACTTTTCAACGAGGCACTCATTTGAGACACATGCGGTTTCTACAAATAGTTAGACTGGCAGTGGCGGCAGCGGCAGTGGAGTAGCAGGTAGCAGCAATCGGCAAGAAGGAGTCAGCAGGGATGGGGAAGTGTTCAAATAATTAAGGCATAATGTTTCACAAAAACCTATACAACTTAACCCTAATTCTAATTTCAGAAATGTAGAAGAACGAGTTTGTATTTTCTGTGGGTATCAGCATGTAGGTGAGGTCGGTGTTCGGCATATGGGAAGACATGTACCAATTGTGGTAAAAAAAAAGTGCTTTCAAAGGGGTGTCCAAGAGATCGTCCAAGACAATTGTAGTGACAGTGAGTTCTTTATAGATACAGTATCGAGAAGTCCACATGGTTTTCAGAACGCATGGTTCAAAAAACTCAAGGTGAATAATTTTGAAATCTCGTTTAAGCTTGATGGAGCAGAGGTTCTTCCACATAGTGTTTTTAACAAAATTCAAAATGCAAAAATAAGGAAAGGTGATACAAAATTATGTGCATACGAAGGATACAAGCTTAATACAAAAGGTGAATCTAATTTAGATTGTGAAATTAATGGGAAAATATATAAGCAGGATTTTGTTGTTGTTGAAGAGAACTCGGGTCCAATTTTAGGTTTGAGATCATGTATATATTTAGGTTAATTATCATGGATAGATAGTATAGATTCGTATGAGACAAAGGAAGAGTTTATAAAAAGAAATACTAGACCTTAAAAATGGTTATTACCAAGTGCCTATTGATGCGGATTCAAGCAAACTTTGCACATTTTCAACTCCTTTTGGTTGCTATAGGTTCCTGCGCCTTCCGAAATCAAACCAGCTGCTGAAGCTTTTCAACAACTTAATGAAAATAATTTTAAAAACATAGATGGAACGGCCATATATGTATACTGATGAAATTATAATTTTTGCTAAAACAATAGTAGAACATGATAAGATTTTGAAAAAAGGAGTCGACAGGGCACGCTGCGAAAATATTAAGTTTAAATCTGAGAAAATACAGTTTAGGAAAGAAAGAGTTACTTATTTGGGTCATATAATCAGTTCCAATGGAATCGAAATTGACCCCGATAGAATTAAAGCTATAAGAGAAGTTCATGCACCTGGTAATATAATGGAACTTCAACAGCTGCTGGAAATGGTTAATTATGTACGTTTATTTATACCAAATTTATCGGAGCATTTGCAGCTGTTAAGAGAAATTCTCAAAAAGAATAAACCTTTTGCTGGCTTTCGGCACACGAAGATTGCTGGGACAAAATAAAACAAATCATAGCTAGAACAACAAACCTTCAGCCATTTCACTCCAACAAGGATATAGAAATTCAAGCTAATGCTTCAAAGTCAGACCTAGGTTGTTGTTTGCTTCAAGAAAAGAAGGTTGTTAGCTTTGCATCCAGGGCGTTAAGTCAACTGAAATAAACTATTCTCTGATTGAAAAAAAAAGCTTTTTGCCATAGTGTTTGCATGCACAAAGTATCACCATATACACTAGTCAACAATATTAAAGGAACAAATTTTTTTTCAATTTTTGTTAGCGTTTTTTGAAGAGCTGTATCTTTGGGACGAGTGGTCGTATTGAGTTGAAATAAAAAGCATTTTACAGCTTTATGTTTTTTGTTTCGAGATTTGTTTGCAAACATATTTTTTTGAAGTACCGTTATTGCGTTATTGCAAAAAATGAGACGAGACAACAAAATTATTTTGTTGTTATTTTTTTTTGAAGGTCCTCATTTCTATGGACAAATTTTTTGAGTCAATTTAATGTCATGATCAGATATATTGTTTATTCAGCTTCAATTCAGTTTTTTGTTGTTTTCGTACGATTTTTTTTTACATGGTTTATCTGACTTTGAATGAAAAAAGATACTTTTAGCCTTGATTACAATACCTCAGCAAATAATGACGTTATAAAAAATTCAAAGACAGTTTTGGAAATTTGAAAAAGCGTTTTACAAGATTTTTTTATGGTTTTGTAGAAATTATTTTTTTTACCGTTCACCGTTAGTTTAAAAAAGTACTAAAAACTGACGTTTTGTGGTCTTTTCGTAAATCTTTTTTTTTTCGGTTGCAAATATTGATTGCATGGCTTGCGTTGGTATGCAAATTTATAGACTTTTTAAATCATCAATATTCTTGTAAGTTTTCAAATTGATTCATCGAATCGTTTTTCCTCACCAAAACTTCAAAGTCTTACAAACCAGGTAAAGGAACAAATTGTGGTGTTCCTAAACAATGCGAAGTTGTCATCAAAATGACAAGAAAACCACAATTCCAGTGGATTTTTTTTCACAGTTTTGCATTAGTTAGATACTTTGTTTGAATAGAAATGAAAAAAAATTACATTTTTCAAAAAAAAAAAATTAAAAAATCAAGTTTTTTTGTTTGAAATTTTTTTAAAAATTAATTTCTTTTATTTTTTTTGTTTAATGTACTTTTATATTCATTTCAATTCAAAAAAGTATCTAACTAATGCAAAACTGTGAAAAAAAAATCCACTGGAATTGCGGTTGTCTTGTCATTTGATGACAACTTCGCATTGTTTAGGAACACCACAATTTGTTCCTTTACCTGGTTTGTAAGACTTTGAAGTTTTGGGTGAGGAAAAAACGATTCGATGAATCAATTTGAAAAATTTACAAGAATATTGATGATTTAAAAGTCTATAAATTTGCATACCAACGCAAGCCATGCAATCAATATTTGCAACGAAAAAAAAAAGATTTACGAAAAGACCACAAAACGTCAGTTTTTAGTACTTTTTTTTAAACTAACGGTGAACGGTAAAAAAAAATAATTTCTACAAAATCATAAAAAAATCTTGTAAACGCTTTTTTCAATTTCCAAAACTGTCTTTGAATTTTTTATAACGTCATTATTTGCTGAGATATTGGTAATCAAGGCTAAAAGTATCTTTTTTCATTCAAAGTCAGATAAACCATGTAAAAAAAAATCGTACGAAAACAACAAAAAACTGAATTGAAGCTGAATAAACAAGGTATCTGATCATGACATTAAATTGACTCAAAAAAAATTGTCCATAGAAATGAGGACCTTCAAAAAAAATAAAAACAAAATAATTTTGTTGTCTCGTCTCATTTTTTTGCAATAACGCAATAACGGTACTTCAAAACTCAATACGACCACTCGTCACAAAGATACAGCTCTTCAAAAAACGCTAACAAAAATTGAAAAAAAATGTGTTCCTTTAATATTGTTGACTAGTGTATTTAATGGACGCAAAGTGCAACGTCATAACCGATCATAAACCTTTGCTGGGAATAATAAGAAAAGAAATAGGAGAAACTCCATCACCCAGGCTCCAACGCATGAGAATTAGACTACTCAGGTATGATTTAGAAGTTCACTACTTATCAGGCAAGGAAATGTTTATTGCGGATTTTCTTTCTCGTGATTTTTGCAAAGAGATAGTTAATCCTGAAATAGAAGATGTAAATGAAGTAGTTCATACAATAAGTGCTAGTGATGAGAAAAAAGAACTCCTTGTATACAAGAAACACAAAAAGATTTGGTGCTTAAAAATTTGATTTACTTAATTAAGAAACGGATGGCGGCAAGCAAAGGCCAAGTACCTGAAAATGTAAAATATTTTTGGAAACATAGAGGTGAGCTTTTTTAGACCAAGGGTTGGTATTTTTCAATTCAAGAACTTTTATAGCTTGTTCTCAAAGAGCTAACATGTTAAGAAGATTGCATGAATCCCACTTTGGAGTTGAGAAAACTAAAGCTAGAGCCAGATCTACATTATATTGGCCTGGTATGAATGACGAAATTGAAAAATTGATTAGTTCATGTAGGAACTGTCAAGAGTTGCGTGACTCCAAAGTTAAAGAGCCACTACTTTCACATAATGTTCCCAGTTTTCCATACCAAAAAATTTGTATGGATGTATTTATTAGAATTCCAAGCTAAGCCATTCTTAGTGGTAGCTGATTATTTTTCAAAATATTTTGACATGTTGAAACTAATTAATAAAACAGCAAATGAAATCATTTTGAGATTAAAAAAATTGTTCGCAACTCATGGCATTCCGAAAGAAATTATTGCGGATAATATGCCTTTTGGAGCTTACGACTTTCGGCAGTTTTGTTCAGATTGTGAGATCAAATTAACGACAGCTAATCCAAATTATCCTCAGGCAAATGGATTCGCGGAAAGATTTGTTGGGATTGCAAACAAAAAATGATGAATAAAATGTGGCAAGGATTTGTGGATAGGACTCTTAAATTATAGGAACACACCCATTAAGGGTTCTATTTTAACACCGTCTGAGTTGCTTTTTGGAAGACGTTCGAAGACATTGACACCAGAAAAAGAACAATTTTTGAAAAATGAATATTCGAAATATCTAGAACCAATTCAGAACAAAATTAATAGGATCAATAAAGCTTATTACGATAGGACCGCAAGAGAGGCAAATGACCTCGGTGTAGGACAGAACGTATGGTATTTTAATAACAAAATATGGGTCGAAGCGAGAGTTGTTTCAAAAGAAAGAACACCTAGGTCATATCGAATAGAACTAGAAAATGGAAGCACACTCAGAAGAAATTCAAGATATTTGAGAACCCGAAATGACACCACCGATCTCTTATACGCATTTAAACGATGTTATTTTTCTTTTTTGTTTCTATTATGAACTATAGACTCTCATTTTTATTTTGTTTTATTTCTTTCTCATATATTAACGGCCCTATCAATAAAAAGTGCTCAGATATCTTCTAATTCACAAATAAACTAAAACGTCAATCAGAAGTTAGTTCACGAATTAAAATTTCATATCAATAAAAATATAAACTGCTAATCCACGTTAAGCTCAACAACTTAACGAAAATCTACTACAGTCAACAAGAACTCTGCTCTTTCCAAAGACTATTTATGGAACTGCACATATACTTTCTCACTAAATGTGAACTTTTCCACATAAACTCTCTCATTTCGGTTGTAAATAGCATGTATGTCGCAAGCGTCTGTTTCCTTTTATCTCTAGATTATGGTAATGACAGAAATATTTTTAACTTAATTACTTGTTTAATGTACCTATTTTGGTGAGTTAGTATATACCATGAATTTTGATTTATTAATAAGATTTGGCACTTAACTTACTGATCAAAGATAATTTGTGTTTCATGAATCTGGCCTTGGAATTGCTCTAGCACACGTCACGTTTTTGAGATATTCAAATCTAAAGATTAAAAAAAATGCATTTTTTATGCATATTTGGGGTTATATTTTTTCGTGGAGATAATTTTTTTCGAAAAAATTTGTACGGTCATTCTGAAGTATGAACATTTGACTTCAAAATTCTTTTTGAATCTTTCAAATACCTCAATTCGTCTTCGAGTAATCGTTAGTTATCGTCTTACTACCTAATTCGAAAAATCCAGTCAATTTGTGCTCAAAAGGGCACTTAGTGAGCAAATTGTGGGATTTTTCGAATTAGGTAGTTTAAGACGAAAACTAAATATATCTTGAAGACGAATGGAGGTATTTCAAAGATTCAAAAAGAATTTTGAAGTAAAATGTTCATACTTCAGAATGACTATAAACATTTTTTCGAAAAAAATTCTCTCGAGAAAAAAAAATATATCCCCAAATTTGCATAAAAATTGCCATTTTTTTTAATCTTTAGATTATATATATATCTCAAAAACGTGACGTGGCAGAGCAATTCCAAGGCCAGATTCAAGCTCAGCATATCAAAGACCATCATAAAAGTATATCTTTTTTCATGTTAAAGACAAAAATTCAAATTTTGTCACACAAAGTAATTTCTTAGTGCTTTCGAGTGGATTTTCAAAAACAGTAAAAATACGTCCAGTTCTTGAGTCCAAATGGGTTGTCGCAGAAAAAATCTTGGATAGAGATTTATTAGAAATTGTATTTACTTTCGCCCATCATCTTTAAACACCGTATCGCTAAAAACGTTACAGTGTTTAATCGAACGATTTGCAATGGTTGGGACGGATGCTGCCTCCACACGAAAGTACCGCACTTAAAACACGCATTTTTTACTTACTTAGTATTAATTTTTACAGCTCAAGTAAGAGCTAATTTACAAAAAAGCTTGTAAAAATTTCATGGTATTCTGATGTAATTTTCGAATAATTTTTAGTTATCGAGCCCAAAAATTTGTTTCCATGTTGCGTCACGAAATTTTGTTGGCAAACCTCAGATTCGGTTTCAGCATCCCAGAAAACATAAAGGAGGGAACAAATCGAAACTACCCCACAATTTGCATGGTAAAAATACAATATGACTGTACTATTACTAAAATTAATTTATTGAAAATTTAAAGAAATGTTGTGGAATATGATTATGTAAAATTGCTTAAAAAAAATGTATGACAGGTACCGTTATTTTTGGTTCTTAAAAAAATTAAAAAAGTACGTGTGGGGGAATGACCAAAAAATTCAAAGTTGAAGAAAATCGATGCAGCCGCTTAGATTAGCTCAACTGACAGACAGACAGGCAGAATTGTGAGACCAACTTTTTTCATCTGCCCTATCATCGTAATAAGTCAAAAAGTAAATGGAAATTTTTAAATTTGGCCCATATGTACATACACTCCGCTTCAACTGAATAGACACACACATTTTCTAAGCAACTTTGTTCATTTTTTCCAAACATTGTGAACTAATGCATCATTTGATGATGCTAATTGTTTGTTTATAATGTTGGGAACATAAATCAGAAAGAATAATTCAAAAAGCACCGTTATTTTTTCTGCGGCACTCTTGCAAAGCTTTTCATATCGAAAAATGCAGTTTTTTTTGCGTCAACTGAATAGACACACGTATTGAAACTGGTTGTAAAAATGAATGGGAGGAAGTAAAACAATTTTTTTTGAAAAAGTATTTTATTGGGCTATTCTAGTAGTGGGTAGTGCCATTTATGGGTCCAAAAATATCCAGAAATTAAGGAAAACCTCTTTTCAATATTTTTTATGAGTTATTACAGTCATTTTTGAGCTTTGAAACTCAAACTCAAAAGTGCGAAAGTAGCTGGTTTCTCCCTATACCATAACATAGCCTTCTCGAATATGGTGACGTGCTAAAAAGGTTTTTTATCCCAAAGGGGCTTTCAAAACTAATTTGATTTTCATCCGAAAGACCCCAATTTTTTCCAATTCATATGAATCATGGTAGAAAAGGTGATGTTGAGAAATTAGCTACTTTGGCACTTTTGATTTTGAGTTTCAAAGCTCCTCAAAAATTACTAACTCATAAAAAATATTGAAAAGAGGTTTTCCTTAATTTCTGGATATTTTTGGACCCATAAATGGGATTTTCCAGCAGGACAAATCCCCCATCCACACGGTATGCATAGTGAAAGACTTGAACGAGGAGCAAAATATCGAATTGCTTCAAAGAAAACCGTACTCAGCCTACCAAAACCTAATTGGAAACTTTTCGGAATGTTTAGTACAAATAGTTGATGATCCTGGCTATCAGTTTCAAGCCAGAAAATCCAAAATTTCAGCCATGAAATTTGCCTGGATCGAAATTTAGCTGGATTACATAAAGACACTTTGCGATGCCATGCCAGTTCAAATTTATGAAGTTTGAATTAAAAAAAGTGGCACTACCCACTACTAGAATAGGCCAATAAAATACTTTTTCAAAAAAAATTGTTTTACTTCCTCCCATTAATTTTTACAACCAGCTTCAATACGTGTGTCTATTCAGTTGACGCAAAAAAAAAACTGCATTTTTCGATATGAAAAGCTTTGCAAGAGAGCCGCAGAAAAAATAACGGTGCTTTTTGAATTATTCTTTCTGATTTATGTTCCCAACATTATAAACAAACAATTAGTATCATCAAATGATACATTAGTTCACAATGTTTGGAAAAAATGAAAAAAGTTCTTGAAAATTTGGGTGTCTATTCAGTTGAAGCGGAGTGTATATGCTAGGATATATCGCCTTATTAAAAAGCGCCCAAATCAGTTTGCAAACATGGCCAGATATTTTGTATCAACCCAAAAACAAGGAAGAAATTGGAAATATTGCTTAAAATAATAATAGAACTCAAAGAGCTACGCAAGAAATTATAAGAAAAGCAAGTTTTTACAATAAATTGAAATAAGTTGATATTTCGGTTGTAGGAATTGTTTACAAAATATGAAGGAAATTTGTTCCTATAAAAAAGAGGCCATTTTAAATGAATCAGTGTATAATCCAAGTTAAAATATTTCTCAACTTGGCGTACAAAAAAAAAAAAATTGATAGGCAAAATATACAATACAATAACAACACCTAAAATCAAGTAAGTCATTTCATTCAACGCGAAAAAATCCATTTTTAGATTGAAATCTGAATTTATCAATGGAAGTCCCCAAATGGTTTCCATTTTTTGTTTGTTTTTCACTTCTCTAGGAATACATATGGGTCAATATTTCAAAAAATTAATACTTTTCACTTCAAATTGGACCCTCGCTCAAAACAATTTATTTTACTAGAATAACAATTATATCCATTTTAAGTTAGGGAAATGACACTTGTATCAGAGGAATGACAAAAAATTATATTTACTCCTATGGTTAGATTGATATTTAATTTTGCGGTTGGTTTCAGGAAGATAAAGAAAAAAGAGAACAAATACTAACATGAAAAATAGCATGCACGACTATGTCGCACGATCTTACTCTTGTGGTTTTGAAGTGAAAGTACTCTCAAATGGAAACGCACCTTTAAAGTTGCAGATCAATTATTCAGAATTCAGATATTATGATAGTCCTTCCGTTGTTTCCTTTACAATCCTCAAGCTAGGTTTGATTAGAAAAGCTGATGAGTTTATCCAAATCCAATTCCTAACTTATAGAGAAATTAAAATTAAAATTACATAAGAAAACATAAAACATTTTTAATTTTGAAGGAGGTATATCTTCCTATTTCACCTTTTGAAAAAAATAATGGATATTGGTGAAATTTGGCTAAAATAAATTCCCTTACTTGATTGGGGGTGGACCATTGCTGATGCAACCTTTTACTATAAAGAGTATCCTTCATTTCATTTAGATACCATCATATAGTAAAATATTTGCTTACTTATACAAAACCCCAAAAACAAAGCTTCAAAAATGTAATTTCAAAATAATAATGTTCAACCAACATGATAATTAAAACTTCAAATCTAAAACCTTCCTCAAAACTAATACTCTCGATGAGTACAGATAACTCCACACATAATCACATAATTTCTACTTTCAATAATGTAAATTCGAAAATCAATCACATCATGTACCTATGTAACTATATAAGTCTTATTTTATAGTATAGAAGACCTCTGTAAATATAAAAAAAAAACACACACACACATCTCTCTCTTTTTGGTCGAAAGGAAAATTTTAAAGTTGTTCCAAAAAGCCGTCCAGCAAACACCAACGACCGCCCCAAGTGTAATCTCTCAAAAGTTTTACTTTCACTATCCAAACAACAAGAGGATTACAATTTCAATTTCCAATACATTGTAGAGAGGTAGACCCTTGTAAATGTCCTGAAGAAAAACATGATTCTATACCGCCGCCGCTGCCTGGTTGCTCCTCTCTCTTGCTTATGGCCACTACTTTTACCGCCCACTTAAGCAAACAAGCATAATTGTATGAGCTACTGCAGCAAGTATTACAGTTTGTTAGGAAAAATTGAAAGGTAAATGGGGGGAGGGAGATGTGAAAATAATCCTCTGAATGTTCTTTCTAAAGTCCTTTCAACACCTTTTTCAGTGAAAAATATAACAAAAAAGGCTATCGCCTCTCATGCCTCTGTCGAACACAACAAAAAAATAACAAAACAAAAACTTCCTTCTGATGTGGACAGAGGGCGTTTTCAAAGCTCGATAGTCACAGTGGACTATAGATAGGCAAAAGGTATAGGTACTTTCTCTCTTGTTGACCACCTGAGGGACCCTGTTGTATAATTTGAACCAAAAGGACAAACATAACATTCGGTCATTTACTTATCGATGGTTGAGTAAGTTTCCAATAAAAATGGAAAGCAAGGACCCAATGTTATGTGTGTATGTGTAGGTATAGGTACCTGCCTGCAAAACTTAGCCAAAAACTCTTTGAGGACAGCTCATATAGTCTGAAGCGAAGCTCACCTTTGTGTATGCAGGCTTATATGTGGAAAAGACAAACACTGCCCGAAGGGCTTTCATCAGATTAAGGCTCACACCTTTGTGTGTGTGGCCAACCGAAAACATGTGTGCATACAATTTGCTTGAGTAGTTGCGGGGCTGTTGCATTTATTCTTCGCTTGGATGCAACTTGCCTCTCTCCTCACTC